>JAQGAS010000238.1:0-70883 GCA_034686365.1 Pachymerium ferrugineum | reverse complement strand
ATCGAAAAACTCTGGAGATTAAAAAGTGTCGATACTAATTTACTGAAAATTACCCACACGGTAATGCGTATTTTTTTTCCTTTTTCCTTTATTATATCGCCATCTTTCCGTTAGACAAAAATTTTCAGCTTAGATCTTTTCACGTCAACAAATTTTTGAAAAATTTTGACATATCAGGTGATACTAAAATGAAAAAAACATATAGCGCAAAATTTTAGTCTAACATCGGATTGCATAAGCTATTTTATTTTGTTTTCTATGCTACTTTATACTTAAATCAGCTTATTGTTTGACAGTGTAACTACAAGTGTTTCGCAAAAAAATACATCACAACATATAAGGGCGACTGCATTCTAATCTTTGCACGTAAGTATTATTCAATTCCCAATGAACTCTATCCATGTAGTTCTTTCTAGCAAACCCAATATTTCATGTTGGATCTAAAACAGGTGTTTCTCTAGAAATCTCTCAGATAAATAAGAGAGAAATTCAAAACGTTACAGATAGTAAAGACATTCAGGTGTGTTAAACTTAGCCCATTACAAGCTGATTATAATTAGTTTTTCCGCAATAGATATATATACACGAATCAAATTGGTCATCAAAATATTTTAACTATTACGACGATTCTTTTTATACCTCATTTATGACCAAAGTTCGATTAATTCGTCGACAAGTATAAAACAAGCTAAAAATCTATATCGAGTCCTATAAACACTAAACTAAGTTATATTTTTAGTTTCAATATATTAATACATTTGAAAAACCGTGTTCTCAAACAAAAGTAGTAAGTGATTGCTGGCTGCAATGTTTTGAAAATTATATACTACAGACCACTAAGTTACGATGCAGGTGAAAAGCTCTAGTTTAAGGAAGACACTTCCATACGATAAATGGTTATATATTTAAAACAGGGTTCCTGCAATGGTGACGTGTAACTATGAGTTCTGTACGACATCGGACGAGGTAAATTTAATCTACACAACCGTTGAAACAATGTTTCGCAATCGAGAAAATTTAGAATGTAATTGCTCCCGTCGTTGCAATGAGGTGCTCTTTACAGCAATTGAAGATGTTGTTAAGAAAGAAAACGACGGAGTAACAAGAATAAGTTTTACCATTCCAGATGATAGCATTGAAAAGCTTACCGAAATATATACCTATAGTTTTGTTAATTTGTTGTGTGATCTGGGTGGGCTTTTAGGGTTATTTCTTGGGTTCTGTGCACTCACGTTAATTGAGCTACTGGAGATTAGTATAGGGTTTGTCTACATTCGATTTCGTGCAATTTGGGACAAAAAGATGGTCAAAAAAAAGATTTCTATCGCGTGGAAAAATAATAAACGTAAAAAATATTGTTTATAAAAAGATATCACTTTTCCTATTGTAACCTACGCCGCTTGTATGTAAACTCACAACCTTCCAATTTACTCATTCAATTTAGGCACAAGTTATGGTTAATATCTGTATTTTTAAAGCATTTTTAACTAACTCTCATTCCCTATGCATTCCAATATTATATAAAAAGGATAGACGCACATACCTTTATTTTAGAACTCGTTTCGAGATGGTAAGGTGGGGACTGGGTGGGCCCTGTTGTCTTGGGAGTATTTAAAAAAACTCGCTGAAATTAACCGAGGTGATGTCCTGCTTTATATACGCGCTTCAATAAACTTGTTGAACTTAACTGCAATAAAATTGTAATCAATTTAGTTTGTAATCAAGCCTTTTTTTAAGTTGCAAAGTTTTGTTTAATAAATTATTATATTATGATTTATAGTAAACATAAAAATAATAATAAACATAAAATGGAACTTATACGAAATTGAAAATTAAAAACTGCACAAACGTTAAAATGAGACTTAGGGGGAAGATCAATATTACCGCTACATTCACATATGAATGATAATATGTATGAATAATAATATGTAAGAAAAGTAGAAGGTAGAAAATGATTATAATAAAATCTCCTAATCTTCAAATTCGTGCTGAATACAAGTTGAAGTCTTAACATAATCAACCAACTTACTTAGCATTCAATAGTTATAAAATACGATTTGCATAATCGGTGCACAGAAGACACCAAACATTTATGGCTCAACAAATTTGATGCATTTTCACATGAAAAGCAGAGCAGATCTTTCAAACAACGCTTAAAAATTGGTAGGATGTTGTTAAATTATTCGGAGTTATTAACGTTGTGGTAGACGATTCAGATCTGTTGTCACTGGGACTAGGAGGTTCTTGCTCGTCAACATACCCCAAAGAAGCACAAAATTGTTTATATAGAGTCTCGTTCTTCCATAAGGAATCAATAGTTTCGTCTTTGTAACACTGGTTACTTAAATCATAAATCTTAATTAATAACTCGCGAAACTGTAATGGAATTGCTAAACAGTTTTCGCTTTTGATAAAATCCAGCGTAAAGTTGGTTGAAGTGTTAGGAAATCTAACAAAATTTAAGAAGTGTTATTAAAGAATGAACCGAAAATAAATAAAACCACTTTATAACCTGATATTAATGATCTTCGGTAAATATTCACCTGGTTGTACACTAATTTTGGTATGAATCGCAGGTAAGAAAAATTCAAACACTGAGAATACAGCTGGTAAACTTTCAGGTAGTTTCAAATCGGTTTCGTGTATCTAAAAGAAATTCATTAAAATGTGATATAAAACATATTACAATTTGTTGATACCCTCTGTAGATAGACTGACTGCAGTATGTAAGCAGCTTGACAATTCACGATTATTATTTTGTCGCAATTTGTCATTTCGTAATCCAACCATCCCATTGTGTTAGTTACGCTTTCATTCTGGTTTTTCCAATCAGCGATTACCTACAATATAAGTAAAAATTAGATTATTGTTCCGTAATATTTAAGACTTCACCTACATCGCAAACGAAACATTTTTCCAAAACGTCAGACAAGGCTTTTACCCGTTGTCTGTGGTCTTCGTTTAAGGCACAATATATTAACAAAATCCGCCGCTTCTTCTTTAAAACTTAAGGGATACACAAAATATTTGAATATTTTAAAAAAGTCACCGCGTAAATATTAATGCATAATTACCACAATTAGGAAAGCTATCATATTTTAAAACCTTTTTCTTTTTTGGTGCTGAATTCTTGCCTACAATTAACGAAATAATTATTTAAATACTTTGCAAAATTATTTTGCGCTTCAAACCTACTCTTTATTTTGTAGTAGAAAATAACTATTCCCACAATCACAATCATGACAACTGCAGCAACAAGCCCAAAGATAAACCACTGGTCAAAATTAGATTGTCTTTTCCTAATGTACCCTAAACTCGTGTTGCTTTCTAGTAAAATATGAAAAAAACAATTAAAAAACAGAAGTTCTTTCATCTTTATCATTTTCTTACCAAGAAAAAATGTTTGATTTCTACACATAGGCATTTCTTTAACTCGCCGACAAAACTGAAAGAATATTTTATCTGTAAAGTTAACAGTTTAGAATTTTTACTCGTGTAGAAACTAATTACCAACACGCAATAATTTCCAGGCTGGAGATTAGGTATTGTAAGAACTATTTCTTGAGTCTAAATGCAAAATTAAAATTGAAATATTTATTTTAGTTTATCATGCTAATGTTTTACCATGTTATTTATTAGACTTGTTTCTCTCGGTTGTTCCTCTTGGTAGATTTCATTTCCATCACGTTGATAGTTTGATCTCATTTGTTGTAATGAAATAAAGTATTTCAGTGAATAGTTAGAATCTACATTCATGACTATTTTCACCGATTTTCTGTTTAAAAATTGAACACAGTTTTACTTAATTACACTACCAGACTAAAATGTCAAACTACTATAAATTTCGAACAAACCTTTCAGGAATAGGATACGCATTGATCGTTAGATTTTTCTCCGCATCCAAAACTGAGTTATCAGTAACAGCCCGCCGAACTATTTCTATTTGATAAAGCAAACGGAAAAATCTGTAACATACATAAATTTTTTGTCAAGCACTTTTTACCTGTCTTTGCTGACCATAAAATGCACTGGCAGGGGCAGAAATAATTAAAATCTGATGCTTCTAAGTTGGTACGAGTTGTGATGTCGCAATTAAACCACCCTTTTAATCGCTTTCGTCGATGGTAGAAACTGCATGTACTATTGACCAAATCTTGAATTTGATATTTAAGAATTTCGGGTGACGTCTTCAAAGCCCGAGTGAGCGGAATGTTGAAACTCTGGCAGTCTAAGATTTAAGCGATAATAAGAATAATCTCAGGAACAATTATTATACTCAAAACTACTATTACCTAATATACGTTTGCCCAAAGTACAATTCCACGAGACCTACAAAAGTAAAAAAAAATATAATATCAAAGAAAACTTTTGGGATTGGTAAAAGAATGGTTAAATTACTTCTCTTTTGCAATTAAATTCTGCACGTCTCAGACCTAATACAGGGGCAGCGTACATACACAGTTGCCACATGCAAGTGATAAGAATGATGTTAACATGTTTCGCCATTAATGAATCGATGATTTTCTACTAAATGCACCATCGTTGATGTTTGGTATATAAATAAGTCATGACATAGAAAATTTATAATAACTCTGACTGCTTTGATTTAACAGGGCACGTAGTGCCTAAAATGCATATTCCGCCATATTTGAAAGTTTTCGGGCGCTCTCTATGGTCAGAAAGTGTAAATAAACGACTTTCTTTTTTCTGAAGGAATTATTTGCTTGCACCCCTTTGGCAATACCAGTATAATCTCAAATTCAAGAATAACTTATATTTTAGCTCGTCATCCAATCTTGATTTGATTAAATTTTTATAAAAATCTTTAATTTTCAATTTCTGGAAAAGATTAGAAGGGGTTATTTTCTTTAACCATGTAAGTTGAATTTCCGTCGGTATAGACAGGTCTATGGTATAACGAAGATGAAATAAAATCCCAACTGTCTACTGTGAATCTTTGTTGCTTTAATTAAATTTCCGTCGGTATGACCATAGACAGGTCTATGGTATAACGAAGATGAAATAAAATCCCAACTGTCTACTGTGAATCTTTGTTGCTTTAATTAATAGATTTTCTTTAGAACAAATACATAAAAACTTTAATAACAGCAGTTTCCCAATATAAATTATATAAATCAATACCCCTGTTAATATCCCAAAAAGTTATCTGAATTTCAGTCATCGCCACTCCCTCCCCCCAGATATACCTTCCAAATACAGGAAATATGCAAGTCACGGCGAAAAAAAAAGGATGTTACACCTTCCAAATACAGGAAATGTTTCTAAGAAATTTTCCATGCTATTTGTAAACGTAATTCGATTACAAGAAACAAACTTTTCCGAATGAAACAGAATATGCAAGTCAAGGCGAAAGTATTAGGTTCAAGGAGAGAAAAAAAAAAGGTGATATAATCTGCTCGTAGATACCAATACGGACCTGTATTACATTAACTTAATCAATTTTAACAGATAAATTCATCTATCGCATTTCTATGTGGGCAAAAGACTTTTTTTTAAACCTAATCCACATCTATATAAACCATCTAAATTTGAAAAGAGCAGCCGGTCTAACTCCTAGCAACTCCTCAAAATTGCCACCATGAACTCCAATATTGCAATAATCGCATTTCTTTCAGTTGTGATTACAGGTAAAAACATTCATGTTATCTATTTTTTAAACCTCAAATTTTCAATACACATTATTGCAGCTTATGCAAATGCGGAATGCCCAACCCAATGTCCATACGATCTCATTAAACCAACTTGTGGTTCAGACGGGCACTTATACTACAGCGAATGCCATATGGAAAAAAATACTTGTGGGTAAGCTTTCAATGTAACGTGAGGCTCTGCACCTTTATTATGTAATTTATGTAATGTGAAGCCCTACACATTTGTTATTAAATTTTTCTCACGTCAGTTCAAATAACCTGCTTATAATTTATTAAACAAAAGTGTAGAGGGCTTGTAGAAATAATTTATTCGTATTTTGACATGCGTACAGGTCGGAAAACACTCAAAATTAAAATTCGAGGCAAACACCAAAACCCTTTAATTTTCAAATCTGTAACTAAACTCTTATGAAATAATTTACAGAACTGGCGTCACTAAAGTAAACTGGGCCGACTGCAAGGCAGACTGCTCTTCAGGTGCTTGCACTATGGAATACATGCCAAGATGTGGAAATGACGGTATAAAGTACGGAAATAAGTGTACATTGATGTGGGCTGGTTGTGGGTAAGTTAGTTATTTTATATTTTATATTTCACATTTTGTCAATTTTTAAATATTTTAGCAAATCAGTACCAGTTCATGAAGTTCCAATGGAAGACTGCAAACCAAACTAATGTAGATATGTAAACTTTTTTTGTGTGTTAAATGAATTCTTGTAAGTTTGATTAATAACGTTATTATTAAACAACCTTATTATTTTCATATTATTATCTCTTGTTAATAAAGTATCAATTATAGTAATCGACTTTTTTAATATTATTATTAATGAAAGAAACAAAAGAAAAAAAAACTTAATGCCACAAGCGACTTATTATTAATGGGAGAAACGTAAAGCAAAATGGAAACGATCTTTACGACTAACATTCTCAACATTCTCAACCAACATAAGCCACATTATGTTGCTTGTAAAAAACTAGGCAGGCGGGAAAAGTACAATTTTTATTTATTACAAGTACTTCCCAAGAATAAAGAATTTCCGATTACTTGAAATACCCAGCACGTGGCTGTTTTTTGGATGAAACACGCAAACTTACTAAACAAACGCGTTAAATATTCATTTTCAATCTCTCACAAACTTTGTAACATTCCCATGTTTCATAATTAAGAGGAAGGAGAGGCGTGCATTAATTGTAACCATATTTCTCAAGGGAAAATGTCTTTTTACAAATTCCCAGCCAAACAAAATAAAAATAAAAAATATAATATTTTTACAGATTCGAGTAAATTTTGCGCTTTTTTTTTAAAATTAATACTAACAAGCAAAACTTTAAAGGATTTTTAGCGTTACCAACACCAGTTGTTATTAATTTTATTAGTGCATTATTTTTTACGCAGTTCAACTTATGAATGAACATCCTGAGCATTTACATTTTTGATATCCCCCCTATTCAAATTTTTGAAAACGTAAAATCCTGTTTATTTCTTAAAAATTAATTCTCTTTCAACAGATTTTACTCTTCCCTGTCGCCTTCGTAGAATGAAGTCATTACTTTGCTCTGTGGTTTGCGTTTGCGTTTTTGTTAACCTTAGTCAGCTTATATGTGCTGAACCGCAAGAATGTCTCGACAACGAGAAATGGAAAAAAGAAGTAGGTGCCAAAGTTAAAAAATCTGTTCAATTGTACTCATTACGTGATGAAAAATCAATTTCTTTCAGATGGATGATCCTTCATTCGAAAAGCAGATGATGGATAAAATGATCACTAATTGTCATAAAAAGAACGAAGGCGACGAGGTAAACGGATGATACTGACAATTTTTTATCTGCACAATGTTCAATTATTTTTAATTACAGGCAGCAGGAAAGAAATGCATAAGAGATTTGGTAAGAAAAACTCTTCAGATAACTCATTTAACATTTAAGTTTAACTAGAGTTGAAATCAAGAGAAAAAAAAACATTTTAGCTTGAAAGACTGTTCACAGCTTCAAGATACAAAGATTATGTAACTCCATTTTCCAAAGATGATAATGTAAGTCTAGAGTACATCATACATCTTCAGTTTGTATAATTGACAAAATTTTAGGCAGCAAAAATATACTCTGATGTAATTGACCTTTGTGATCCTGATAAGCAAACTGAGAAGGTAACTTAACCCATTCGAACTTTTGTGAAAAACCTTATTCACTTTATGGTTTGTTTTAGCCATTTTTCGTCTGCTTTGCCGCAGAGATTGTGAAGGTAAGTAACATTAACGTTGCTAATTTGGTTCTACAAATAGAATGCAACTTCTTTCAGCACTGTTCTGACCAAGAGCCAGTACTGAACGAGATTAAGAGAATGGGATACGAGGTTTAATGCTTGTGTCACAAAAAATATTTTAAAAATCCTCGAGTTAACTCAAATAAAGATTATCCTACATGACATTCATCCGTGTGCCACTTCTTTATAGAAATTCAATTAAATTTTCTTACTAAAGTAAAGTATTCGCACCCTGACTTGACGATTCAAAAAACTGTAAGCACATAAAACTTTACTCAGTCATTTTTGAAATCTAACTGAACCTATCAATCTTATCATTCCTTGATATCAAACATGGACTATTCCACATGTGGGGCGCAGTAGTTCCACATCTTAATCATTAGTAATTGGGAACACCAGCTGAACAACAGAAATGACGGAAAGAGCAGAATTGGTACGGAGAAGTTCTAGTCGTGAAAAACATAGAAACTATGGGGCTGTTCCTTCAACTGTAGAAGATGATGAGGACGACTTGGAACGACCAGTTCGGTAAGTTGATCTAATTCAGATATATCAGCCAACATAAAAAAAAAAAAACCTCCAACTTTCAAGTAAAAACTAAATGGAAATCGAAACCAATATTAAATTTTGACACTTTTTTCTGTGAATAAAACATAAAAGTCAAATTTTCAGTCAAGTGTTGCACCATTGAAATTGTGCAACACTTGACTTAAAACTTTATCATGTGCAAACTCGAAAACATTGTCCATTATCGGATTGTACACACCTGATAATTAATTACCCATCTTAAAATCAATGAAAATGTGAAGCAAACAAGATTTTACTGTGACCATTTCAATAAATATGAATTTCACTTTGCAGATGCTTATGCACTCGGAGAGACTGCGTTTTAGTAACAGTTCTTTCCATTCTTATCGTGGCTTCCATCATAACATCTTTAGTCATAGGAATTCCAAGCATACAACGCAAACAACTTGGCCTTACAGTTGGCAATACCGAACAAAATAATGGCCGCACACCAGCGATCAGCAACCTGCAATCCAATCTTCGGAAAAGAGATATTTACACGATTGAAAATAGCCATAGTCATCCTGATTGTAATAATATCAGTGGTTGTGTGCGATAAGAACAAATATTTTTGTCTGTTTAGAAACAAATATAATGTATTAGAACTCCATCCGTTTTGTAGAGAATAATTATAAGTTATACTTTTTGTAATGATTAAGTTGACCAAATAAAAACGTATTATGACAACTTCGAGAACAAAGTAGTCGATTGTCCTGATGCTGATTTCACTTGGTGCTGGCGTTGGTGTCGATTGGCAGATGGATGGGCAATAGAAAACCAAATGTAAGTAGCTAATAGTACTACACCGGTTGTAATAACAACCAAACAATTCCACATGTAGTAAAAGGGATAAGGCAGTGATACCGGTACGGCATATATCTGTACAAAAATGGGAGTAACAAACCTTTCTTTCTAATTAATTATTATACCTGAAATTCATCTGCCAATTTGCATTTGGAACTGTCAGAGTGTAAAGTGACGCGAAAATGATAAAGTCCTGACCCCTTATCAATAAATAAAAGAAAGAAAGAAAATAAACACAAATTTCATCAACTAATACCTTCAAAAACAACTGCCCAATTTGCGAAAATGAAACAACATAGTTATTATTTGGATGTATTTCAGTTTCGTCTAGCGCTAATAAAATATTAAAAAATTAAAAACAAATCTTAGTAAACTAGAATTCATAATTTATTAAGTCATACTCAAAACACTGTAGTCTTTTCGTTCATTCAATTCTTCTACGGATACAAAAGAGGCCCAATCAAGCTGATTTTGTTGTTTTAAGTGTGTGTAGTTTAATAAAACATGAGTTAAATGCCTTAGCTGCCTTACCTAAGCAATTATAACGTAATCAAACAAATTTACAACGTATTAAACTCTAATCCTTACACTTCTTTTGCAGTCAGAATACAAAGCCAAAGATGACTCTTCCATTTCCGAGTTGCAGCCACATTGCTGCCGGGAAGTTTTATTTTCACATTGTTTATATCTTCCTGTAGCCTTTTATAAAAATTATGACTCAAGCCTGTGTCAATGTATTAAAAAAATCAAATACTTTAGACATTAACGTTTTATCATGCCAACGAGGAAGCGATGGATCCGCATTGTAAATATTTCTGGAAGTGGGAACTGCAACTCCATATTGTGATGGTGGACGATAATTAACCTACAAGAGACATCTACAGTCAATAAGTTCCATCTGTTTCAAGGGTTTGTTTTGACTTACTGGTAAATTTTGGTAATTGTAAACAGTTGTATTGGGAATTACAGTGTAATTGAACCGGAAAACCTTATTTTGTGGACAGAAAGAGTACACAACAAACTGTCTAGAAGACGCGCATTTCAAGGAACTTTCAGGCATATTAATAATCAAAGATGTAATTCCCTTAAATTAAAAAAAAATTAATTCTTTGTTATTTAAATATGCAAACAATTTACATCTGTTCTGCCTATAGGGGCAATTCTTAAACGAAGAGTCAGTTTTGTTGCCTTCCTCTCCTCTTTTCCTGTCACAGCGAAGAGGTTTGGGTTTTTTAAAACAGCATATAGTTTGAACTGCTTTATCGCCAAATGATCTATAAATATATCAGTTGTGAATTATTATTATTTAATTAGTTAAATGGTTTACGCTTATGACATGAACAAATCAGTATATTTTCTCTAGGGACTGTCATTAGATTGTCACGAGAATTGTATTATAAAAATTTTATACTTAAATTAAAGGTGTTCCAAGTACCTCGATTCAGAGAATGAACTTCAACAGTTAACTGTAGAGATTCTTTTAGATCGATTATGTAATTACTAGGTTGTGTAAGTAGAATTGAATCCTTGTATACATCCATAATGAATTTACAATCATCTTCAACTAATTCTAATAATGACTGAAATATTTTTTTTTAAAATTTGATATAAAAGGTTGAAAACCTTGAATACCTTTCCATCTGAAATGAAACTGTACAAATACCATTCACCAGTGCAATCAGCCCAAATAGAAGCATTAGATTCAAATATTGAAATCCCTTCCATTTCATTTGCACTGACATAATTTCTCAGGAATATGCTAGGAAAACCAGGGAACACAAGCGTCTTTCCTTCATCCAACTGACTCCACGAAAACGTGTTATTTCCTGAAGGCTGAATTGTTATTTTAAGAGTTTGAAAATAGTTTTCTTCAATAGCTATAACAAGTTAAAAAATTCTAATCAAAGTTCGATTATTATTGCAAAAAGAGTTCAAACCGAGTTCAACTGTATATTGGGATTCTGGTGGAAATGGTTCCACCCAATTTATCAGGACAGCATTAATAAATTCAGAATAAACTTGAAATATTACATCAGTGATTACTGCTTGACCATCCAATCTATAACGACACATTTCATTCACCATTCTTGTTTATGTGAATTTATTACCTATGTTTTAATAATCTTCCAATATGGTACAGGTTGAAAACTCCACTTTCATTTTCATACTGCCTGTACTGATATAATAGAGCTTGATCATCATTAATTGGTTGAAGGAAAAAATAACCATCAGACACGGTTTCATTTTCCTAAATATTAAGCTGTTATCAACTAAAATTTCTATCGAAATTTATACAAGCCTTAAGTATTTCCGAAATTGGCATAGACGAATTTTCAATAACGAAACCACCAGCCTTTAACCTCTGAAACTCCTCTACAACAATTTCCGTGTCATTAATAAAAAGCCTAAAGATACTATAGTCAGTTAAATTATTCTCCGTCGAATTAGGAATATACATAGAAACCAATCTAGGAATGCCTAAAACGAAATTTACCAAGTCCATACATAACATTGCCCTCTTGAAAAATCTGAAACATACCAATTTTTCCATACAAAATCCTCTTCATGCGTGTCATAAAAACGATTTCCCCGCTAGAACTTAGATGGTAGGCATATCTATCACACGTGTCATTCATCAAATTATGTATCTTTATAAACGAGATCCCACCGTCTTCTGAAATCCATACCTTAACGAATTTATACAATAGAATAAGTGAAAAAAAATCAGTAAAAATTTTTTTATGAATTTTACCTCATTGCCTATAACAAAAATGTGCCTAGATACAGCATGTATTAAAATATTAGAGGCTATGAAAGGCGGCGGGAATAGAAACGAGTGAAGTCTTATCAGAGATGGGTACCGCATCAACGATATCTGACTAGAATTAGACTATAAAAAAGAGTTAAGGGTTTAAATCAATCAATTATAGTTTAAATAAAATTACATTTGTAAGTTCTAGTAAAATAAATTGTTGCATGTACTCTTCAAAAACCACAGAAATTAAAGTTTCATTTCTGTCCGTCCTTAAAACAATCGATTCCCAATTGGTATAAGGATGATTACTCACGTATATGACTCTTTTGTCCCGAATAGTAAAATAGATGATTTCACCTACACCAAATTTCCGTTATAAAATTTGACAGGTTACAGAATTAAAATCTTGTCATACGAGAAGTTACGTTTTGAAATGTTAATAAGTCGCCTCCAGTAATTGATTTCAACTCCACCTAATTAGCAAATTTTTTTAAGTGTAATCACGGCAACATTTCATTTGCGCTTACTAATTTTTGGCCTTTGATTACTTCAAATTTCTTTTCAAATTCGGGAATAGAAACTATGAAACGAAATGACATCTTTTCATTAGTTGACGAAACTTCAAGCAGATTATTGCTGGCTAAAACACCCTTGGTAGTTACAAGAATTAGGTAATGAGGAGTTATCAGAGCGTCTAATAGATACAAGTTCCTGCAATCTTTAAAAAAAGAAAAATCAGTCCTTACAACACACTGTCATTTTAAGACTTTTTCCTGCGGACCTTTCAATGCAGAACCACAAATTTGTTCATTATTCAAAGAAGCTAAATTATAATAAACAATGTAATTTTCGAATTTCAATCCGAGGACAATTCCTATAAATAAAATGAAAGTATCAATGAAATGATTATTGCCTAAAAGAATGAGTAAAACCTTGGTATAAACTATGAACAACTATTAGAGAAAATAATCCACTACTAGGAAAAGGTTGCTCTATAGGAAGCTGAAGATGAATATATTTCCTGATATTGTTCAGATCTACTTGGCAGCAAAGTGACCATTTAAGAAATGGCTCTGAAAGATGCTCATTAATTAAAAAGTTTTCAATGAGTTATTATTTTATACCCGCATAATAATCTGTAAGGATAACTTCAGTTCGATACAAATGATTGGGAAACTCAATAATAACTTTATAGGGCAACCATATTACAGGTGGAACTGATCAACAATAAAGTTTCAAAAATTTTAAAGTTTCAAAAATTGAATCCTACCTGATTTGGAACCGGTAATAATTTCTCTCTTTATATTTAAACTCCAGCCAATAGCTGTCAAGTTCTTAAAAATAATATTTTAAAAGAGAACTGTTCTTTTAATTTCCTCTTACCAACTCTGGTTCAAATGAAAATGTTGCTGAAAAAGTGTCATTATAAACAGTCATAACTGGACTCAGACCTAATATTTCATATTGTTTCATTAACAACAAAGTGTTAGCCACATCCTCATCGTCATCAATATATAGCAGTCGAACAACTAATAACTGAAAATTAAATTATCTAGTCTGTAATAATTTGAGGGGCTTTATCATAAATTCTAACCATTTCCCTCTTGCATATAAAAATTGTGTTATTAGCGGTCATATTAAATTTCTTATGAACTAATTCATCACAAATAGTGTCTATTTTGAACTTTAAATCCCTATTTAATGATGGCACTTGATTTTCAACTATAGAAAAATAACTGAATAGTAAAAATAAACTATTAAAAAGTTAATCAACTTCTTGTACCTTCCTCATCACTGCTCACAAAAGCAATTCCCGAAAAGAAACTTGATAAAATCAATAAAAATGTATGTCTATTCATAGTGTCTAGGCTTATATAAACAGTTTCTTCCGTACTATTGTTGTAACAATAGAAATGCTCTATCAATCAATGGTTATTAACTAAAAGAACTTCATGTGGAACCAGTTTTGAAACTGTACAATGAATTCGTCTAAAAACTCATTTGTCATTCCTTACGCTTCTCTATTTCCTCTTCATTTTTCTACTAAGTACAGGTGAAACTTAACATCAATTTGACAATTTTAAATGGTTTGCTGGCCGCCCTCGCTCTAAAAACCTATACAGATGAATGAACTGAAAGCGTTGAAGTGAAGCTTAAAGGTTGAACAGATTGTTCTAGTTTAATCTCCTTACACGAAAATCCATGTTTGACCAACACGTCAAAACCGGCCACAACGACCGAATGAACTAATTTGCCTTTAAATGTACCAATCTGTGAGTTAAAACTGTCATGACTTTATAAAACACACCTATGAGTTTATTCTATTTTTTAAGCATGTTTTACCAATTTATTTTTATTTGGTTATAAAATTTTTATCGTTCTCTTTTCTTTTTTTAGTAGAGCAGATGAGCAAAATAGACAAAGAGCCGGGTATAAACCCCCTGCGAAGCAACATTTTCCTCCAAATCCGTGCTGTCAGTAAGGAAATTCTATTCAAAGTATTGACCGATGACGCAATCCCACAATTACCCTGCAGCAATGTTTTAGTGATGTCCTAGCACTTCATGACTGCTACCCACTTAGTTCCTCGTTTGTGTCCAGAGGAAGAAGATACAATGAAATGCTCAGGTAGGAAAATTAATTTCCCCCACTACCACCTTAAAACTCTAAAACCTTTAATTAACACGTCAAAAATATTTTAAATATAAATAGACCTTGAACTTCGCCTTACCCCATTTAAGGTCAAGAGTAAAACAAATTTGTCATTCTTGATGTTTATCTATCCTTTGGTTACAGGTGACACCGTCTTCAGGGGATTATTTATTACATATCTTATAATATTGACGGCGGGAGAGGAAAACAGTCGCCGGGCATGCACGACCTTAGATGGAACACGTGGGAGGTGTCTGCCCTTATCGAGATGTTTTGACGTCTATGCAAATCTGGATCAAGTATCAAGTTTAAAATGCACACTTCCCGGCATGGTTCCTGGCATTTGTTGTGCCATAAAAATTAATGGGCGAAGCAACACGAAGCAAAAATTGAGTGCAGTAGTAACCAAAATCGGTACACGAGATTTCACATCATTTTCAGGAAATAACTTAAAATCCATCTTCTTATATAGTGGGTCGTAAATTGGGATCTGGAGTTAAGAGCAACAACAATTTCACGCTTGGAGTTTGGACTCGTGCCTTCCCAACAGCAGTCATCCAAAAAGCGAGATTAAATGGTCTTCACAAACTATTGGTGAGAGAACGAGTGGAAGCTGAATTACTCCATTTGGGTGTAACTGTTAAGTCGGGTACGCCTGAATTCCTCCATCAACATTTTTTACGACCTTTCCCACAAGCGCTGGAACAGTCCCGTTGGGCTGTAGTTCAAGATGAATCCAATAAAGCAATATTATCAAAGTATGTACAATAAAAAGACATAAAAAGACAAAAATAAATATTTAACAAAACTCATTTTTTTTTAAAAAATAAATCTTTTTTATTAAGAAATCCAAATAAGACAATAATGAAAAGAGTTGATGCAATATCACGACAAAGCATGAATTTATCATCCGTATGTCCTCTTCGGCCGTGCAATTTCTTCCAAGTCAGTGCTAAATACCGTACAATTGATGGAAGTTGCAATAACGTTGACCACGGTAATTGGGGAAGTGCATTGGTAGCCCTTGACCGTCTCCTTCCGCCACACTACAATGACAGGTTTACTCAGCCGCGACAAAATGGGATTGATGGACTTCTTCTGCCAAGTGCACGGCAAATATCAGCTTCGTGTATTGAAGATGTCAACAAACCGAGTTCAATAGCTACGTTAATGACAATGGTGTGGGGACAGTTAATAAACCATGATGTGACGTTAACAGCATTAAGTGCAAGTAGAGTAATGACGTGCACTTTATTTTCTTTCCTTATTTCATTCATTTTCTTTTTCCGTACAGTGAATAATGGAGCTGGGATTAAATGTTGTGGCGTTTTTCAATTTCTTCGTCATGAAGATTGTTTTCCAATAGATATTCCTCGGAATGATCCTTTTTATGGGCCGACTGGACAAACTTGTATGGAGTTTGTACGCTCGTTGTCTGCTTCCAGAGATAGAAAATCGTGTGAATTCGGTTAGTTTGTATTAATTTTTATTTTGCTCTGTGTTCTAATATTATTCATTTAGGATTCCGGGACCAACTGAACGAAGTTTCATCTTTTCTTGACGGGTCTGTTATATATGGAGCTAATAATTTAATGGCTAGAGATGTGCGGCTTTTCCATAAGGGTAAAATCTCAAATTTTAAATTTGTATTTGCACTTAATAACGTAATTTACTCATTTCAGGACGATTAAAAGTCATGAAGTGTTTTGGTAATGATTACCTTCCATTTGTAAATGCAAATTCAAGTTTTTGTGACAAACCATTCCAGAGTTTTTTCACAGGTAAAACTCTCGTATCCAACCATCAATTTCTTTAAGAAAATCAATTTTGTAGGTGACATTAGAGCTACAGAACAAGCTCATTTATCAGCATTGCATACAATATTTGTACGTGCACATAACCAAATAGCAAATAAATTATCGGAATTGAATCCACACTGGAAGGACGAAACACTTTTCCAAGAAAGCAGAAAAGTCATTAGTGCCATTTTACAACATATCACTTACAACGAGTTTCTTCCCGTGATTGTCGGAAGTCAAATCATGGAATCAGCGGATTTGAAATCACTTCAGTTTGGTTACAATAATAATTATAGACCTGATATAAACCCGGGAATATTTAACGAATTTGCTGCTGCAGCAAATCGTTATGGCCACAGTCTCATACAGGTAGAGTCTCATTCATCTAGTCACTGTTAATTTTATTTATGAAAATTGTTTATTAGGGTTCAATGGAAATGCTAAACTCCCAAGACGAGTCTGAAGGCACTGTAAATGTTCGTGATCAATTCGCGACTCCTCTGCCTCTTTATTTTCCTCAAAATTTAGATCGGATTATCAGAGGGTTAACCAAACAACCTGTGCAACAGGCGGATCCTTTTATGAGTCATGATGTTAGGAAAACTTATTATTAAATTAATAAATTTAATAATAAGTTTTCCTAACATCATGACTCATTACAGGTAACGAGACATTTATATCAAGTTACCTCTCGGTTTGGACTTGATCTAGCTGCGGCAAATATTCAACGTGGTCGGGATCATGGTCTTCCGCCTTATAATTTTTACAGAAAATTCTGCGGGCTTGACGCTATAACAAATTTCGATAGACTACCGATGAATTCAGATGTTGTATCGAGATTAAGAGGTGTTTATAGGTAACCTTATTGGAATATCAATTTCATACTGAATTTAATCTGATTTCTATTATACTGTTCGTAGAAATGTAGATGATATTGACCTTTGGATAGGTTTGGTATCCGAAAGGCCTTTAAAAGGCGCTTTAGTAGGTCCTACATTAGCGTGTCTATTGACTGAACAATATTGGAGGATAAAAGTTGGCGATCGGTTCTGGTATGAATTCGGGAAAGGATCCGGAGCTTTCACATTGGGTAACAGCAATTGAATTACGGTTTAATTTTTATCACCCTTTTTAACTACCGTTACAGATCAACTAAAAGAAATTCGTCGCTTTACTTTAGCACGGTTACTCTGTGATAATGGAGATAACATACATCAAATGCAGCCATTAGCCTTGCTACAACCAGCCGAATGGTAAATTTGCCCAATCTCGTGATTACTTTTAAAGTTTAAATAAAATGTTCTTACCTTTTAGGAACCCACGAACTCCTTGTAACAGTAGTGCCATTCCTCGGTTGAATCTGGAATCATGGAGAGAAGCACCGTTGAACCAAAATTTAGTTAAAAAGAAGACAGTAAAATGAAAGTAAAACCCGGAAATGAAGTCGTGTTGTCTGTAGAATAAATTTTTAAGCTGTTAACCACTTTTAAGCGATGATGTTTATTTATAATACGAACCAGCGAATAAAATCAATCGGTTTTTATGTAAACATTGGCTTACCTGTACTTAATAATGTCGAAATCAAGGCCAAGGTCGTGGAAAGCAAGGTAACTGACCTTACGAGCGTTGCAGGGTTTAAAGTCCAAATTGCTCACCAGGGGAGCTATTGTAGCTACAAAATGGAAAAAACATTCTAGAAGCAGTTTCAAACGAACTGCTTCGACCCTGATTCAGATGGAATCCGACGAGTATTTCACTATCAGATATTTAACGAAGAGTCGTCAAAAAAGCCGAAGTAGATCCAGCAGCATGAATCGTTTGGATGGCAATGCCAATCCAAGAAAATACAGCAATTCTTTTTGCAGTATTGACACTCTTGATTTATCCTTATCCCATCTTTCGAAGGTCTCCTGTTTTTTTGTTAATCAAATCAAATATTATTTACATTTCCAAACATAATTTTACAGGAATTAAATTTGTTGGGATTCTCGTTCGCATACCAGAGTGGATCAGGGCCAAATGATCACGATATCGTAAATTTAGTTAACTCTACGTACGAATTACTTCAATATCAGAAGCGTAATATGAAGATTCACGAAGAATTGGAGAATAAGTAATTTTAATTTTCCTTACAAAAAGTTTATAAATTAATACTACTATTTTTATAGAAACTTAAGGTTATCGAGTGATTTGGATTCTCTGCATTCTACTAATAATCGATTAAAAGATACGATTTCCCAAATCCAGCGAAACATCGCTAGTTTACAAGAACAAGAAAGGCAACTTACTAATCAGAATAAAACTCTCCATCAAAAATTGAAAAGCAAAAGTGAAGAGGTGAGTTCAATAAACATTTTAAAAAATATTCAAGTTTAAAAGTTCTTAAATTTCAGGTTAAAAAACTGCAATCAGTTCAACAACAACGAGAAACGCAAGCCTTACATGATGCAAGGAAAAAAGAAAGAGAAATGGAAAAACTAAGAGAAAAATTGCAACAGTTACTTTCGGACCGCAGCAAAGATCGGCATTCGGGAATGGATGTCTTGAATTTGCTGCAAAGGAAAGACGGAACTAGAGGACGATGGAAAACGAACCAGCTGGAAAATAAACAAGAAGATGAAATGTACCAAATGATAATTAAAGATTTTGAGGAACGTCATCGACTTATAATGGAAGAAAATATAAGTCTTCGGCAATTGTTATCTGATATGAACAAAGAACTTTCCCTAATTGTTAATCATTTTTTGAATACGAATATTACCAAAGTACGTAAACGATAAATAAAATTTTCTGGTTAATTAAATTTCATAAATTATTTGCAAACAGGATTCTAAAGGCGAATCAACTGAATTGGAAGCAAACCATCCAGAAGGCCAGTTCAATATGCCTTTTGATTTGATGCGTGAGAAGGTTAAAAAGAATATGAAGGAGAAATTTATGCTCCTTAGGCAACGGTTCCTCGACACCAAAATTGTGAAAAACCCAACCACTGCCAAAAGTACCTCAAACTCGTCCATTAATTCATCCGTTCCTCCAGCTCGGAAGGTCATGGATCATGACTTGATTCAGAGCAGTTTACTTCCGTCCAAGCAATGGCCAAAAATGGTAGAAAATAAAGATTAATTGAATAGACATTATTATTGCAATGAATTGTGTGCAATATTATTATTTACCCAAAATAACTAGCCAGAATTTTAATTAGTTAAAATTTTTGGTGTAGTAAAAAGTCTAGTTTTTTTGGACTTTTTTCGGTCAGGAATATTTAAATTTTCTTTACGAAAATTTTGAATTTTCCTAATGGAAATTTAAATTTTTTCCAATTTTTAGATGGTTTTTAAACTACATATTTTCCTAGTATTTTTTAAAATTCAATGTGTCTTCCTGTCAATTATTTAAAACCTATTTATTGACAAAAAAGTAATAAAACTGGATTGATTTATGATACTTGTTTAATTCATTCTACCAATTTATATTTGGTTCAGATGAACAAACGTTAGGATATTTCACACGCAGTAAACTCAAGGGAATTTCTTTCTTATGTTGCGTAAGAAGAATTAATAATTGTTTGACTGATTCCGCTGGCAGTCCAACTTTCATTTTACTTGCGTATTGAAATGTCTCCACAGCTGCGGTTAAGCTTTCATTTTCACCTAATAAAAATATATAAAATTAAAAAAAGCACCAATATTTGTATAACATATACCTACATTGGAGCATTAATAGTTCTCCCAGGCAATTCTGTAAATGATTGTTGAGATTACGCACCAAAACAAATTCAATCAAACGTTGCAAAATTTCCGCACAGTTATTTTCTCGTGCATTCTTAATTATTAAATTAAATTTCACAGGCACTTGTGTTATTAAATTACAATGTTTGTCGAATAATGTGTCACAGACACTCCAAGCACGATGATCCGTACTCATGAAACTTATCGACCATAAGTGTACAGCAGGTAAATAAAAGCCTTCTTCCAGGGTTGAGTCGGCAAATTGTTCTAATAGTTGGTAGTAGTTCTCTAGCTTTTGCGTAAATATGTGACGCATTAAATAGGCAATCATTTCGCTTAACTTTTTTCGTTGCGAAATATTTTTTTGAAATAATTCCTTAAAGTTTTGGATGGATTCGACAATTTGGCCATTTTTCCACATTGCTTCAGCTGAATAATGTCTGTATCCCATCATCCATTCAAATTCTTTGGGATAAATATTTTGACAGACTCTTTGAATGTGTTCTAGTTTGTTTACATCACCATTTCTTGCGAAAACACTTGCTAAAATTAACAGTGTTTTACGTGAGGGAAAGAATTGCAAATTTTCAAAATAAATTAATGTTTCTTCAACTTTGTCTAAATCTCCAGTTCTGACTAAGTCCATTATAATTTTGTCGCAGGAATGGGTCTTCTTTTTATTAACAGCATTGTATTTTGTAGTTGAATTAATACGTGTTGGTTTGATGTAGTTAGCGTCTTCTCTTTCGTCTTTCGTAACTAATAGCTTGGATGACGGAACTTGTCTGCTGGAAGCCAACTTGCTCACGAGATTCGCAACTTTCATATTTGCTGCATTCTCTATGCAACGAAGTTGGAATGCGCAAGGCGAAAAGAAACTACTGCACTTTACCGATGAAAATAAACAAGTTAATCTGTACATCGTACCGTTAATCATTCGGAAACCAAAGCAACAAATGCTTGTGTCCCAATACGAATGGCGGAAATCGTCTGCCCAAGGACAACCGGTTGACCCAGACAATGCACGCCCTCTAGTGTTTGATAATCCAAACTGAGTGTTGCGCCAAATTCAATTTCAATTGTGTATTTTTAGCAAATAAAATATTCAATGTGTTTAATACAATCCGTCTGAACATTAATCTCACTAAAATTTTAAAATGAGCTGTTTTTAGCAGCAGAAACAATTCAAGTTAAAACGAAGTTGTTATGATATCAGACTTTATAACATATTTTGACTAAAATGATCTTTTTTCTTACAAAAAATTCTATCCACTATTTAAAAAAATACTCTCTGCTGGCTGTTTACATTTCCATGTATGGAAAAATTTTTTATTATTAAAAAAATGAAATCAAGTTCAAGTACCTTCACTCAAAGTGAGCCGCGGGGAAAATTAGGTGACCCATATAAACTTAATAGTTAAAGTTTTTGTTTGTGCACTTGAAGAAATTGTGTTGTCAAGAGTTGGAACCATAAGGTGATAGTTTCATATATTTTAATATTTCTTAGGGCAGATTGCTTCCATGACAGGTAACTTAATACCTATTTGTTAAAGTTAAATTATTGTAACCTGCAGCGATAAGGATAAGGATAACTATTGATGGTGCAACGATCCTTAAAATTTATTAATAATTTTTTTCATTCAAGGATTTCCCTATTTCTAAATATAGCTCTGACACAATAATGTCCAATTTTTTCATTACTAGACACTGACATCAGAGAATCACACAATCTTTTAAATTGAAGCTTCAACTTTTAAATTCTGTATGTAACTGCTATCTCTGCTATTTCCTTTAAATGACAAACGGAATCTTTTGTTCAACATTTTTATTCGATTCCCTAAAAAATATTTAAAAGAAAAATTTGAAATGATTTAAGCAGCCATTGCTCTCCAATTTTCTAATTTATCAATTATTTATAAATTGAGTGCTCTAAAGTAATGTTTTATTCATCACGTAAGCATTTAACAGTTTGGATTTGATTCAAAATCAGTTATTTATCTCAACCCACTCTCAAGTTTTATTTTCACAGAGCAATTGAACCAACTGAAGGTGAATCACCTCGCAAATGGCACAGTTGGTCAATTGGATTTTTCTCGAACATCGATCCCAGTCTCGACCCATGCTCCAGGGCATTGAAATTCAGTTCTATGGGGTTCTTGACCCTAGTGGGACGTGCACTTGAAAGTTTTAATTAGGTATTAGTTCCAGTAATGAGTAGTTAAGCTCGTGATAATTCTCAAACATTTTAAAAAAATAACATTTAAAAATATAGACAATTCTGCGTCACCTGTTATTAAAACATTTTAAAAACTGTGTTCTAAACTTGTATCATTTTTTTTCACATTGAAATAATAATCGATAAACTTAAAAAATAAATTCATAGTTTTCCGACATGTCCAAGCCTTCAGAATAGCCTTTTGTTCCCTGTGATCTATTCATTATAAATGACTTCACCTTGATAACCTACAATACCAAATGATTCCAATATGACCCACTCTGGTACATCTTCAATTGTTATAACAGAATATTTTAGGTCATTTTCAATCCTTTTATATAAGAGACAATATATATCTTATTCCATATTGATAGTGTGTTCACACCAATACAGGTAAGACAACAGAATTTTCTCCCATTGGCAAGCAACTCCTTCACTAATCTCTCTCCTTTTATAGAATGTTATTTCTAGCTATAATATTTTGTTTACAACTCTACAAAATTAACACTCAAGTTGCTATCGGTCATGGATTTCTGAAACATTTAATCCCCGTGAAACCAATCGGTCCTACAGATGTTCATCGTCAAGGCTTTCTTCCTCCTCCGCCTCAAGTAAGACCATTTCGACCTGAACATGAACAGTTTTTTCCACATCATCCTCAACAAGAGTTGATGAACCTGCCTTACAAACCCCATTTTGCTAATGAAATTGGTCAGCCATGGCTGCATTACACAAGTTCTGGAATTCAGCCTGCACCCCCAGCAGGGTATCAACCCCAACCACTACCTGGAATCCAACCTCAGCCTCCACTCGGAATTCAAAACCAAGTTTTGACAAATCCATCTTTTCTACCTGGGAATACATTAGGAATTTACGGAATTTCTGGAAATGGGCCTCAATTCATAGACACGATGGATTCAAAATTTCTCGATTGGGCTTTGAATAGAACTCGTAAACGTCCTTTGGTTTTACTAATAACAGGCAACGGCTCAAAAAAAGGTAAACGCGACTTCCAAGATGTGCTCCTCCATGTTGACTTAGATGATGCAGAAATTAGGGCACTAAAACCAGACACGCTTGAAGACTTGAACTTGTTTTCTCCGCAAGAATCCAAGTGGTTTCGTATGATGGCAATGAGAGTTTTGAAAAAATTTAAATCCAAATACAATTTGGTTTTAGCTCCAAAACCGTCTATTACAGACTTGTTCGAAAGAAGAGAAGAAAAGTTGTGGAGCACAGACGATTCAGAACCACTGAGAATTGACTTCCAAGATTTAATTAATCCACGATAAAAAAAAAAAAAAACTTTTTTGTATCATTTTGTGTTTATTTATATTTGAAATTAAATCTACAAGTAAAGATTGATTTTACATTGACTTTTGTTTTATAAAAAAAAAAACATATTCGCAATTAAATAAGATCAACATTTAATTAACGAAATAGAAACATTGTTTATTAAATCATATATTTACATAAACCTTTATAAATGGCACTGTACCAGCCAAACCAGTGGAAATGCCTCTACATTATGGATCATTGACTAAATACAGTATCACAAGAGTCAGTAATCACTGCGAATTGTTGTCTGATGTAAAGGCCCAGCCTAAGTTACGCACGAAAGTTGTCAGAACGTTTCTGAATGAGATTTTTGGTTTATCTTCATCATCATCATCTCGTTGACGGCTCCCTTTGCGGCTTTTAGAAGGTCGTTTAGGTTTGTCGTCATCAGTTTCACTGTCTGGAATGTCATATTCGTACCCAGGAAGATAATCGTAAGCAGGTGCATACATGGGTTGATACATAACATTCGGATTTGCAAACACGTAGGGAGTAGCTTGGTGTTGTTGTCTGGCATTTGGGTTCATGGCTTGAACTAAATTCATTACCATGGCCATCTGTTGCATCGCTTCTTGTGGATCTTGTTCTTTCCTTGCCGCCCCAAATTCAAATAAACTTAGGAAAATAAGGACTACCTAAATACACAAGATACGTAAAATGATTTCTCAGAATAATTATCGAGTTTGAATATTCAGTCAAAATCTCTCTGCTATTTGTGTCTACCCTTAAAAATGCCCATTTTGTCAAGTTTGCAGTTTAGTGAATGCAAATAGATTCGATAGGAAAAGTTAAATTATTTTTTGATATTCAAAAATTTCCAAGTCAATCATAATATTTACAGCAGATAATCTACAAACTGTAGAATTTAAGTTAAATATTTCAAATTTCTCTGCACATTGCTTCCATTGAAAGCTTTTCCATTACTAAAATTTGAACCACTTTAACTAACCATTTGTTGAGTTTGGTAAAAACCATTAAAGTAAATCCAATTATTATGCAGAGTACAAATGAACAAAATTCATTCATTTAAAGTCTACGTACAATATCTAAATCTAATATTATTACAATCTAAAGGGTGTGAAATGGAATATCTTTAAAAATGTCTAAAAAAATAGTAAATAGATAAATAATGAATTACCAATTTTGTGTGATTCAACATTTTGAGGTACAGTTGACGCAGCTTCTGCTTTAATCCGAAACCACTTAAAGAATGACTCGCGTCGCTGAGTCTTAGTTTTTATATCAACTGGATATGGGTCACTAGAACAGGTCAGCCCAACGTCATTCGACAGCACCGAATAACATTCAAAAATCTCTGCCATCTTCAAGTTCATTGACAAGCAAGTAGCAAAGTCCATGTATATTCCAATAGTGAAAAAGTGTAGAAAATGTAATAAATACACTTAAGGATCTTTGTCTTATCCATACTTATGGCCTTGAACGTGACCTCATTTTGATTTGGGCGGAAAGTAGGGCGAAGAGGAGTGAATGTAGAGTGTGTAAATGGTGGGGATTAATTTCGGTTAAAAGAGAATGTTTGGAATGGGACCATTTTTTGAGATTTCAATAGATTGAGGTTATTTTTTTTTTCTTTCTTGACCAAAAAAAATTACCAAATGAAGACAATAGCATTGAGGGAACAAAAAGTGATTTACTTGAGAAGTTTCTCAGATGATTTTATGAGGATTGGTAATGTGAACTACAGCTGATTTCATAAGCATACAATAGATCAAACGCCTCGACCTTGAAAATTTATTCTTAAAATTAAAGATAAGATTTCTGGAATTTTATGTTTTGGTTATGCAGTGTTTGCACTCAAATATTGAATTAAGTGGAACGCAGAATTCGGTAACGCCCCACATATAAATAAAAAAGTAAATACAAAAATGTAATAAATTTAACCAAACTAAGTTTGAGAAATATTCTGAGCTAAATTTACAGCATCAACTTAAAAAACGTGGACACTTTCACAAAGGTTTAAATTTTCCAATACAAAATTGGGTGAAAAATGGGACAACGGTATAAACTTCCTATCACTCCTTATAGCTTAAAATTGGTGGGGAAAATGTATTCATATCACCATTAACAATCGCAAGGTTTATGGAACACTCCCACTGAATTTAGAATTTTTGGTTAAATGCAGTTTTACAACAAGTAGGGATCACTACGCTCTAATTCTCCGAGTAATTTAGTACTGTGATAAAAAACAGTTCAATTATTATAACTGTGTAAAGAATAGTTTAATATTAAAGCAATGACTCTACTAATTATTATTTTAAAAAAAAATTAAGTAATACCTCAACCAATAATTTTCTTATAGCATATTTCTTTTTTCTTGATAACCATAACCTTATCCTTTTGACTATATGAAAGTATAATTTGGATCAAGTATTTAAAAATCACATCTAAATACGATCTCCATTAATTCAAAATGGGTAGCTAATGACTAAGCAGAAATGTAAACATTGCCGGCTATAATTACACCGAAAAAAGTGTTTACTATGTCTTCTAATTTATCATTTTTTTATTTTTGAAGTAATAATTTAATTAATCTCTCTTGCAAACGAATTACGCAACGCCTATAATGAGACGCTACTCATTAACCCAGCTTCCGAAATAGTTAAGTCATTACCGAGAAGCTCACTTATAAAATTTTTGCCCTACTTAAAATGTTTCCAATCAGATAAACTTTTTTCAAAATTATTAAGATGAATTTCAAACATAAATTCAAGAATATATCTTAAATCTCATACATCAACCTAAACCACTTTCAGTCTCGGTTATCATCATTTTTGGCCCTCATCCAAGGTCCCATCTACTTCCTGTTATATAATATACACCCTGTGATGTCACATATAGAACTACATTCAATTCTCATGTCCAGCTGCCTCTTAATGACCAACTTTTACTGTATTTAATCGCTTTATTGCCTTGGGAACAGGGTGAAGGCCATTAAATTTAAATTTGATCATTTTTGACGTCATTAGAATCAGATAACAAAAGTGAATACAGTAATCAAAATTCAATTTGAGAACTTTCCTCGAAATGACTTCACTCCTAAATATTTCCAGCACTATTCAAAATATTTATAATTTCTCTTACAAGCCAGGAATTTATCCGTCCGTAAGTTATAATAAACAAAAATTTTGAATCGCTTATTTTTAGGAACATGTTTACTTGGAAGCTGTCAAAAAATCTTGAATAATATAATAACACAAACTATTTTAAGCAATAACCCTAATACTTTTATTGGTGCGTAGTGTAGAATGCTAATAATAATTTCTTTGTAGTTGAATCAAGTGGTTGCGAGATTAGCAATTTCATCTTGAGAGTGCGGCTGTGGTCGAGATTAACTGCTACAATTTTCACTTGACTTCATTTCGATTTCCTGCATGTAATGGACAAACTCGGTGTCGGCAATCTACTTTTCCTTCTGATCTTTCAAGTCGTTCAAGGTAAGACAAACTGTTTTCTAAGATGCTCTCCTAGGAGACGCACTTTTCCTTGGTAATGAACTTAGCTGGGCGGGCAAATTGAAACCAAAAGTAAAGTGCGCATAGTTTTAAAAATAAATATTAGTGTTGAAAAAACAGTTTTTGTCGTCTTTTTTGTTGTTAGTACATTCCAACTGTCAATTGCCTAGAGGAAAACTCAAGGTAATCAAGTATTTGTATTTGTTTATTGCTGCGAGCAATTACGTGTGTCGTAGTAATATTTTTTTTTAAAGTTCCAGTTATTTGTAAATTGATAAAATTGATTAAAAATTATTATTATGGGTGCGTTTCAATCGGAACTGTCTATTAATCTGTACCGTTCCTTTCCCTAAATGACTCATACTTATGACTCAGTCAATAGCCATTGGCTATAGGAATGTAACTTTGTTATTGTAAAAAGTGGCGGCTTTTCCACTTTTTTGGCACCAAAATGTAAATAGATCATTTGAAATGAAAATTTTCGTCTAAAACTTCAAAGAGGAATGACCTAAAAGATGTTGAAATCACCCACAATACTGCCTTTATGCAGGTGTATTATCCTCTTGCAGATAATAATTCGGAAATTCCAAGTTAAATTTTGATGCTACTATCAAATTTCAAACAGTTCCTTAAAATTCCAATCCTCATTTAACATGTGATTACTTTTAAAGTCGATTCACTCGGTAATCTGATTACAGGTATTTTACTAAAATTACAGTCTAGAATGGAAAAAGTGAGGAATTACTGCGCTGAAATTATCTTCAATATATTACCCATAATTATATAATGTCACGACCTCCAGTTTAACCCTCAAATATATCCGCAGGAAGACGTTGTATGTACCCTGGCCATGGATTACACATGAGTACAAATATGACATTACATACCGTCGATTACGGTACGACAGTAATTTATAAATGTGATTCTGGGTTTGAAATGTTTGGAAACCAAATGAGAAAATGTCAAATTGACAGGACATGGACGGGAGAAGAACCTATCTGCGGTAAGAGGAAAAAGATTGCAAATTATAGTGCCTCATCGTTATCTTTCATTGATAGTTATGGACGTGGCCCGGCATAAAAAAGTAATGCATGCTTCACCATACGTGGATATACACGACGGTGAAGAAGGGTGGGAAAAGATAGTGGACGGGTTTTACAAGACTTGTTCACTCGCCGCAAACGCGGATATGGTACCGTCTTCTTGGTCTATTGATTTGTTACATGAATATGAGATTGCGTTTGTTAAGGTTGCGTTTGGAGAAGCAATTAAAGGTAAGAACAATATCAATAATTATGCCTGCCAACAGGATCCCCTACTTAAGTGCTCTTTGCAGCGAAATAAACCCAGATAATGTTGAATAAATGGTTTTGAAAAAAATTTTTAGTGGTCCCCACCCTTTTAAAAAAAGTGAGTGGAATGTTTGGTTAATGAACCACAACATTCCACTCAACTCTTGATGGCGCTTTAACGATGTGTTAACAATAACTTTATACTGAGAACTTCAATTTAAATAAACTCATGAAAACGCCAGTAAAAGGAAGTTTTGGCCTTGGGGAAACTAGTTTGGCTTCATTTTGCCAATGATGTTGGCATTGGCCTGCTGGAAATGATGTCTACGGATGGAAGTAGTTTATGAACTATTTTTTTTCTACATACCAATTGATGAGCTCGAAACTAGAGCAATAGTATATTAAAGCTTTCTTTTCAAAATATGCATAATATATCGCAATTTATAATCACCGCACACCAAAAAGTAAAATTAGGGGACAGGCTAAAACATGTTATCGTTTGAGTGTCTAGAAAGAATTTATAGTCTGAATATCCCATTACACATGTGGTAAGTGTTGTGTTAAATATTGAGATGTTGATCTTACATTTCTGTAAATTAAACAAACTACTCAAGATTCTTATTGCAAACAAAGAGTCATGTTGCAATTCTTATGCGCCATAGAAGAACAGACAGAAAGTCTGCACTTCATAGAATGTTAATCCTATTGTAATCAAATAAATTGCTTTAATTTTAGGCTTAATATTCGATATTCTCGAAGGAAATTCGTCCGACAGCAGAAAAAAATTACCTATAGTAGAAGATAGTTTTAAAAACGTCCATTCAGTATTTATGGGTAACAAAATCACAAAAGAGTGAAACCACTGTTGAATATCCTATCGATAATTGGAAACATTTTCATTCAGATTTTGAATATGACGATTCCAAAGAAATGTCTGAATACATTTTAAAATTTAAAATTCCCATTACCACACGTTTCCTTACTGTGCAAATACCTACTCAGTATCAGCTGCGAAGCCGCATTACCCTATGCGAAGTCTCCGTGTATACAGCAACAGGTATTTGCACGATACAGAATGATAGACTAAAAAGGTATTTCATAAAATTTTCCTGGCAGGACCATCAACCCACAATTGCAAACTCTCGTCCCTTCAAGATGCAGAACTAGCAGTTTTAGGAAATACCTGTTATTCTTTCCATTATAACGAACGAAAATTACGTTGGAAGGACGCAAAAGCAAAATGCAACATGTTTAATAACGGTCATTTAGTATCTCAACTCAACGACGCAAGTCAAGATTTTTTACGGATGACATTAAAACGGTTATACAGCCCAGTTACGCTAAATGACGTTTTTTGGGTTGGTGGTCACAAGCGTTCAGAATTTCAAAGTAAGCACCACCCAATTTATCTTGTCTAAATTTAATTACCGTACCATTCCCTTTTTTTTTTAGATGAAGGTATCACTCCAATACGTAAATGGATTAATGGTAAGTCAATTTTAAAACTTAAAAAAATATCAACGGTTAAAAGGTGGAAAAATGTTACAATTACTATTCAAATTGATTTAAAACAGTTGTCAAGTCGTGCTTTTGTTTACGTAAGCTTGGGTAAATTCGTTCAAGCTTTAAGGCAACCCGCCTACACATCTTACGTTCTACCAAGGTCATTAAGAACGATGAAGCGGATGTTGAAGGTCACAGTTTGTTTGATAACAACATTCCTATTACATGACTTTGATATACCTAAAAAGTGTTTCATAACACCTTTTAAGCCCACTTATTGCACTACTTTCGGCTTTTGATTTTCAAAGGATAATCAAGAGTTTTATTTTTAAACCTGTTTATCAGGTGCAAGGGCATTCAAGTTTTTTTTTTGTTTTTTTTTGGATAATCAAAAGAAAAAAAAACCCAAATATTTCCGCAATCTACAAATAAATTTTCTATCCGCAGAAACAACCGAAAAATATTTCACTTGGAACAAACACGATTCCAATGGAATGGGGGACGCATTAGAGTCTTGTCTAACAATTTCCGGACCATTGGATTGGAAGTGGACAACTAAACACTGCTACACATATTACCCCTGGATCTGCGAATACCGTTAGATAAACTATAAACTGAAATTGACAGAAATGTAATTTAATAGTTTTAATATTATCTAGAATTGCCACATTGTGGTCACCCAGATCAACAGTCGCACACATTAATGGATTTGAATACTGAAGCTGGCGGAATTCATGTAGCTCAATATTCATGCCCAGAAGGTTACGCGGTTGACGGAACTGCAACCCGCACGTGTTTGCCATCGGGTCTTTGGTCCGACAGTGCACCGAAGTGTAAATGTAAGTTAACATTCTTTTTCCGTTGACATTCAGAGTGTAATTCAACATCAAAGAGTAAGGACGGAAAAAAGTGCTTAAGTTAATAATTCAAGCTGTACGTCAATGTAACAAATCAAATTGAAAGCTGACAACTTAATTTGCCTTTCGTGTAATAAAACACATAATGCCTCGTGCTGACAACTCCAATGTCAATGAGCTACAAGTTTAAAGTTGTGCTAATTCTAACGGCCCATTTATACTGCTTTAACAGCTAGTATAAATTTTAATTTAAAATTCATTATGTTACTTTTCTTCAGATGTAAATTGCGGTCACCCAGAAGGAATATTTAATGGGACTGTAACTTTGGTTCAAGGAACAACTACTTACGGAAGTGCTGCGGAATATTCTTGTTTAGTGGATGGTCTTTACCTAATTGGTCCAAAAACACGTGTATGTCAGCGAGAAGGAGTTTGGAGTGGTGATGTCCCTTTCTGCTCAGGTAATATATCACCTGTGGATTTGTATAAGATTAAAATTATAAATAACAAAAACAAAATTTAATAAAGAGTAAACTTACCATTTCAGACGTATTACCAGATCCGGAAGGATTAACAGCAGTGCTAAATTTGGAAAGTGAGTAGTGATGTGTAATGCTATTGAAAACATAACAAATTTTACTTACTATTTTACTGTTGCAGTTGTTTTGGCCATCGCTTTGGCTTGCTTGGGAATTGTAGTAATGGTTACAGTCATCACGTTATGCATAATCTTCTTCAAGTAAGTCTGTTTAATAATGAAACTTAAGTGTCGTTAAATTAGATATTACTTTTTACAGAAAACGTCCTAGAAGAATGTCGTCAACAAATGAAATTGATAGCACAAAAAACTTTTTAGCGAAATTTGATAGTGATACTGACCTAGGGCCAGAACCGAGTAAAAATGTTGCATTACTATCAGGATATGAAACACAAAATGGATCACATCACGGAACTTCAAATGGAAAAGTATGAAAAATAAAACTTTTTTTTATGGAACAGTATTTTTAAAAAAAATTTGTAATATGAATGAGTGCTTTAAAAGTTCCAACTCATTCGTTACACCCTAAAAATTTAAGGTGCAAAGATGTTTTTTTTTTTAAACCTTTGTGGTATTTTGTTGTATTTGCAGTTTCAAACGTTATATTTTGTATTAGTTTATAATAAAAAAATTTATTCCTATAAATCTTACTTTCTGTTATAGAAGAATCTATTTTAAAAGTCAGAACAAGGTTAAAGATTGGTAAAGGAAACCGGACAATTTGAGGCAATTTAAAGGCAATAAACCACAATTAAAATGCCACTTTCATAGGCTGTTTATATCATAAGTACAAAACAACACAATGGTTGCAGCTAATTATACAAGACATTTGAGTTATGCTTTTATATAAAAGCAATACACGATTATTTCTTTTTCGTTGTCCTAATCACGTGAACCATAAACAGAAATCTGCAGCATATTGTAAAAAAAATTTTTACACTGCTACAATAGTTTCCCACTGTTAGAATGAATATTAATCTTTGGGATTCAAACAGCACAAAAATCTGACGGTTTGGTTCATCTCTTACACCAAGTTGAAATTAAGGAAACTGATTGAGCAGTATTCATGCACACACATTATTGAAGACACATACACAATATCACGATTAATTCCTATTCTTGCACGCAGGCAAGAAAGTTTGTAGACTACATCCTGCACAGCAGTATCTAATAACGATCATTAATGATCTCTCAAAATTGTTCTCAGGCTTTATCAGTTCATAAAAAAGTTGCTTTTTTGTTTGTTGCTACGTATTACCACATCGCTGCAGCCTGAACATCAATATTCACATCAGAACCTTGTGGTTGGTGACTACAAAAAATAAAAAATAAATTACTATCTAAACTAATGGTAACAGGAAGTAATAAAAATATTTATAAACACTACCTGTCCTTGTGACGCTTAATTCATAGAAGCTTAAAACTAATCAGGTTTAAAGAGTTTTTGATTGGTTTCAGACTTAGCTCTTTTTATTCTAATATTTTAATTCATGGGATGGTCATCGAAATAGTTTTATTCAAAGTTTATTGAGCCCCTAGTGGGTCAATAAAAGAAAAGGTTTTATTGGGTTCATTATTGATTTGAAAGAAGTGTTTGAAGTACTGTTTGCCCGGTTTTTTAAAAGACCCAACCTAAAATATAACATGTATTTGTCTAAAGAAGAAAAATCTATTACTCTTGTACAAACCAGTTACTGGTCGGTTAGCTGAACTCTTCCTCTAATTGTAACTGATAAATTATAGAATCTGAAGTTCAAGTGGAGCAACAATTTAAGTCAGTCGCAATGTATAAATTAGAGTAAGAGTAGTATGGAAGTTTTAAATGACAAAGTTAAAGTCGGGTTATTTTCTTGTCAAAACCTTTGATTAAGAAAAGGCCCAAGAGAGCTGCCGAAAGCCCCTGAGTGTGACTTACTCGACCTGTGTAGGTGAGTAACTCCCTATTGTCGTTCTAAGCATCCGTAATGTTTCACAAGTTTTAAAATAAGCTGTGTAAATAATTCGCATTAACGGACATTTCAAAAAGGAATCTATTTTTACGCGGGATAAAGTCGTTTCTAAGTACGGTAGCCGAAGACTAGTTTTCGGTACATTTCATAAACGACTTGAGCAGAATGAACTGTAAATATTGCGTTTGAATTCTAAAAAGGCTTTAATTACAACATTAAGTGGCACTAAAGACACTTTTACTCATTAGAGAGTCAGAGCAAAGCTCTTCTTACAGCTATAAAGAGGGAACTAAACGACCTCTGTCTGGTACTTATCTCATGTTATGTTCTATGAGACAGGAGATTATCATATATGTGCTAACTCCCTAATACGAAAATCAAAATCTGTCTATAATGGCGATAGTAGAAAAAGTCTCTACATTCCTTTCTTAACCTGTGGCATTCTTTGCTATTAACCAATCAAAAACTGGTTTTTAATTTGAAACTCACGTTTCAATAGTTTCAACATTTTCTTGTGACCGAGGCATTCTCCAAGAATGTGGTTTAGTCAATTCTTCACTAAAACCAGGGTTATCAAGACCACTTTTAGCATCCCGTTTTCGTTTATTAGTTTTAGATTCAAATATTTCTTTATCATTAGCGTCATTGCTATCTTCGATAGCTGATCTTGGTTTGCCTGAGTGTTTTTGTTTGTAATTATCCTGCAATATCATATGTCTGTCAAATGGAGTGTCGTAATCTACTTCTAATACAGTTGAGAATTTGTGAGGAAATATGAGATCTATTACAGCAATCACTGTTCCTACAATTACACACAAGACTCCTGCAAATAAAAAGATAAATTTAAGATGCAAAACGTTTTTGCGTCAGTCGATTATACGCAATGAATTTCAAACTAATAATCCATTGCCCTTAACACCTGTTGCATAAATACCTGTCACGAGAATGAGCCAGAAAGACCATCCAAACCGAAAACGCAGAGCTGTACCTTCAAAAGGTATTACCATTGCAGGAGACGGAAGATTGATGTAATAAACGATGTTTGTCAAAAGTTGTAATAAACCTAGAGCCACCATCGTATACGCGCCGTACCGTGGTACAACGCAAAATAAGATGTTCATTAGTAGCCATATACCAAACGCTGTCCTGCAATTGAAAATTTATTAAAAGTGCTGCAATATTTTTATTAATTTACTTAACTCACCATAAGAGAATATGACAGTAATAGCCAGCAATTCGGTAACGGGAACCCCAACAAAATCCTTCCTCTTCGAGACTTAAATACTCGGCAACAGTCAATATGGGAAAGGGTAAACCTTTGTGTAAAGCGTCCCGATAACCTTCTTTAAAATCTGTGGCTGTAAAATTTTAATTAGGATTAGCGAGTTTTCGCACTCCTCTTTTGTCATATTTATAAGTGTAAATGTAAATTGCGCAAATTAACTAATATCGTTAGAATTTTGTTTCAAGACGTGTTTTAATTTTAAGCATTTATCACACGCTTAAATTTAGCTGCATGCAGCAAGCGTGCCAGCATCTCCACCTGGCGGACGAATTGCAGACTAACTTCAAATAGTGTTTTATGCTCACGATATTCATTCATCCTAAACTAGGCATTTTTTTACAACAGCCGACAACTACAAAAGTATTATAGTATATTCTAAGGCTGGTAACAATTCCAAAACTTAAAAGTTGTGAAAAAGGGTTGCACAATCAAAGATTATTGTCATTACCAAAACAAATTAGCACAGCACTGTCAATGTTGAATTTAAAACCCATACGAGAATGAAGCAAACAAAACCCCCATTCAGAGTTCAAAAATCTTAAAACATTTCGAAATCACGACCTTCACAATTTTTTTTTTTTGTTAAGTGGACATGTTGTGATCATGTTTTCGCATTGGAATTACTCCCCAAACTCGAAAAATTACTATTCAAGAAAAATCTTAAAATAATTTGCTTTGACAGCACCAGTTTTCAAAAATTTATCAAGAGTTACTAATTGGGAGTGGTCATCATGAATATGTATTAAACATCCTCACAAACATCTCTGTCAATTTGAAATATTTTAGTTACATGAAGTAAAAAAAGCAAATAACCTACAATCAATCAAAAAAATCAAACTTTTTTGCTTAATTAAAATACTAACCTTCAGTCCAATAGAACCTCTCATTATAGTCAATACCTCCACTCAAATTACTGTCTGGCAAACCTGAAACAAATCGGAATTATTCAACCTTGAAGCCACTTTGTTTAAAATTACACATTTTTTTCATGGGAGATATTTAGAAAGATAAGGTAAATATCAATTATATTAATCATAAAAAAATATTTAGTCTACTTTCTAGTTTTTTTAAACATTTATCCTCTTATGACCCTAACTGTTTTATAGTCCGACGATGTGTGAGAAAGTTCAAGTGTACATGCAAGGATCAATCATAAAGCACCAATTTAGTTAACAACATGCCTGCCATTTGAATTTAAATTTTGGTATAAATTAATATTTCTATCAAATTCTTTTTTCCTTAAATTTTGCATGGCAAGAGTTCAGATTCGATTAGATTTTTTTATTTATTAACTATCTGCAAATACCTGTTAATGTAATGTTGACACTATTTAATCCTATGTAAACGCCTAAATGAGCTGTGATTTTCTCGCGAGAAAACGCCCTGTATGGCGATGAAATCTTTGCTTGAGCCACATGCCACGCAGATCCAATATTGCATACTGAAATATTTAAAAAAAAAAACATACAAGGTAATTCATTACAGTTATCAAACATCTACGGAATAATAAATTTAAAAAAAAATTTGTAATATTAAATTATTTCAGAAGATGGCCATCTGGAAAAACGTGGCTGATATTTTAATTTACGATTAGGTATAAAACGGATTTATCAGGGCATAAAATGTAGGTTTTCTGACCCGTCTTTTGTAACCAACATTTTAAGTTAAATGTTAACAAATCCTTACACTAAGCAATTTTTCACAAATGCAATTATTTTTCGGTCTGCCGAAAGAATGTTAGAATTTTTTTTTTTAAGGCAACAACCTTATTCTTAGGGAATTTTTAATCAGAATTGGACCAATTAACAACTTCTATGTTGCGCCTGGCTTATTTAATTGACCAATTTTTGCACCTAATTTTAAATAGGATGACAAACCATTTTATAAATCCTTCACCTTTACAAAACTTTTTAATAATACTGAACTAAAAATGTTTTTCCCAGTTTTCAAAAGAACCTCTATTTGCGTCGTCAATAGGCGGGGAAGCAACAAGAGATTACTATGATTTCAATTTAAACCTACCATTTTTTTACACATTAGAGTCCAACTACCCTTTAAAAAAAAAATCTATAAACTTTTTCATTTTTTCAAAGGTCATTTAGAAACACAAAGTCATTTAAAAAAAAAAATTTCCATATATAAAAAATTTTTAATTAGCATTTAATTAATCTTCAAACCCAACCACAAAAATACGTTTGAAACACATCCAATTTGCAGTAGGAATTTATTACACGATAATTAAATAATTTCCCACAATAAACCAAATTTAAAATTTAAATTTATTCAACCCTTTGAATAACTTAATTTCTCGCAAGAATCGTGACCTTAAAACCTTCCGTAACCAAATAACAGCAAAACAACCGAAAGTTGATTTGCATGTGCCAACCATTACAATAGTCATCACATAATAAAGACATAAATTGTTTCCATTATAGATGTCAAGTGTGAATTTTCCTCTTTTCGTTCATTGAAATTCACGAAGCAAATAGAGAAAACTCTAACCGCAATGTCAACAAGTAAAACTTCAAAATGAAAAATGAACTCATCAATCCAGGTTTTTGTAGTAAGTTGTTCTGCGTGCACAGATTACATTCGCAGAAAAACTTTTTTCTATCGCTTGCAGTTTAATTCTAGGTCCTAATAAAAGGTCACATGCATAAGGACATTTTGTGTGTTTTTAAACTTTTTAAAGTTCAATGCCTACAATTACTTATTTTATTGCCTATAAAATGTTTGATTATATATTTTTTAGTTAATCGGCTCCTTTAACCAAAATACCTTAAATCCAATAAAATAACCTTTTAAGATTCCAAACTTTGTATCCCCATCAATAGAATCTAAAATTATAAATTGCAAAGGTCGTTCAGTTTTTTAAATTAAAAATCTGTTTAGCTTGTTCATTTTTCATACTCGCTGACAATAGCCACTTCAAGCCAGTCAAATTGAATTATTGCAGCGGAATTAATTAGCATTTCTAATGTGGTAGCCGAAATCCATGGTTTGATAATTTATAAGTTAAGCTCATGTTATCTGCCCACCACATCACATTTACAAGGTTATAAGTATATAAGAAAAGTTTAAGTACAATTCAATAGCTCGTTCTCACGTTTATAGGGCAATTTGCGGCACAAAACTGGATTCTAATGAAATAAACGTTAACATTAAATTAGAAGGAAACCGTAACAAATAAAAACAACTGAATAAATTTTCTAGGAATTTCTATTCATTTATAAGGCAGATGACGACTTATACAAAGATTACAGCAAAATGTTTAAAGCTTCTCTAACCGTAATGACTCAAAACTCTTTTTAGATGTTCGTAAGCGCTTTTAATATGATTTATTATTGATCAAAACTATTCAAAAAATTTTAATCTCGCTATTTTTAGTTTTATGTTTAATTAAAAAGTAATAAAACGGTATTGAAATTAGGAACTTGAGAAACATCTTGTTGCAATATTGGTTCAAGGAAAAACTTTTGTTATTTGGTAATAAATACAATTAAATGCAGGAAATACAGGAGCTGAGGTTAGGATAAGTCATTATCTTAAATTAGGCTCCGATGTGGAAACGATTTTATTTTTAATTAAGAACGGGAAAACTACCGTTTTATTTACCGATAAAATTGTCGGAAACTTCAATCGTATTGCACAAGAAAAAAAATTTCAAAATTATTGCCAATAAATTGGGTCATTAAAGTGACATCACTAATTTACATATTCAGTAAACATCAAAGTTTACTACAGTTTCAATGTCTTTAGTTAAAAAAATTACCATCAGTTTTGTTATCAAAAGTTAAAAATTGCCAGAATTCAGTTAATTTTCGATTATACACCGAATAAACTTTTTAAGTCAATATTTCTAGTCCATGTAGTTACCTTCTTAAGAAAATTAACATAGCGAAACTATGAAAGGATTTAACACACGATAAAAATCTTCCAACTCGAAATCCAGGTTTTCAGCCTGCGATTTTATCACGTAACTTTTTTTTTTAAATCTCGTTCTTTCTGGTCATAAACTGGGAATGTAAATCTAAAACTGTCACGATTAAACCAATTGTGTTCCTATATCCAAGAAAATCCATAAGAATCAATAATTACATATTCTCATGTGAAATCGTGCATACGTATGGGAAAAAATGTTACTCTTGTCACTATTATGTCCAAGTGCGTGCACTGAAGTGTAAACGAAGGCAATGGACTATAAACGCTTAAAAAAAAACATCTGGACACACATTCCTAAGCATTTTTTCCTCAATTCCATATATTTCCAAAAGAAACAATTCACGTCTAGACTATATAGTCCATTATTCCACAGTAGAAACTTAATTTAAATAAAAAAAAACTTCTCCATAATCAATTTTTCATTTGTAATAAGATTCAGTCAACATCCGTTTTAAATGGAAATTGGCATTGCTTGCGAATTTTCTAAAACAAGAACACAAGGAACATTTAAAAATTCTAAAAATTTATGACTCTTAATAGCAATTTTCCTAAGGTGTAGTATCCAATTAATTCCTACTCCAAATCATTACAAATGTGTAAATCAAAAACTTGAAACTCGGCTTTGTTCTGCCAATAAGTTGTGCAATATCCTTGAGGCTATCAATTTTGCAGACACGTTGTGTAGGTGAAAACACCTTTGAAATCACTCAGGTGTATCATGTCGCTTTCACTAATAGGTCACCCCATCTATAGACTAAAAACCTCCAATATGATATATGGAAATATAAAACTATTAAGGGCAGTTGACACATAATTATGAGGCAATAATTACTTTTTTTTCTACTCCTCTCAACTTGCATCTTGCATCATTACCGAGAACATAATAAGAAGAGGTCAGGAAACAGTCGGAGGTAATGCAAGCCAAAACACACTAGCCATGCGTGATGAAGCATACTGCAGAGGTCAAGTTAATTTCCACTAATTAATAGGTGATAAAGAGACCTACTTGTTTCGTGTAAATATGGGTTTCAACACTCGTTAGACTTTTATCTGGGTAAGATTTCAGCATCCACCATCTTGTAATGTAAGATAACGGATGTTCGTAAAGGAAATGAAAAGTAATCATATATCCATTAAGATCTTATATCGAATATCAAAAATGAAGTTTTAGTATAAAATAAAATACAAAAATGCAGTGACCAATTCTTAGAATATTCGGTGTAAAAATCCCGAACAGATGGGTAGTTCCTATCAACTTTTTTTTTTGCGACGACTTGACAAGGTGAGCAAGTTTTTGTCATCAGGAAAAAAAAAAAAAACTGGCTTAAATTTTAAATAATGGTCCCACATTTCAATGACATGATCTGATAATATGAAAGATCATTCACATCTTAAAAAAAACAAAAAAAATTTTTTTAAATAAATTAATGTAACTAAATTAACTTCACCCATTTCGTTTCATTCCCAATTAACATTTTTAGTTTTACCTCGGTTCAATTAAAAATTTCTATTCTTGGGAAAATGATTAATTGACTTTGTAAACTGTACTATTAAAACAAGTTAGGAGGTCGTTTATATTCCCTATGAAATAAAAACAAGATAGAATCACATCCATTCAATATCGAGTTAAAAGTTCTCTTACCCCTATGACGATCATAAACATTTCTTATCTCTCATCTTAAATAGAGAATCAGTGCTTGAAAAATTCAGTGTTCGCAATTTTTATCGTCCCTATTAATACTCTCTTAATTTATAGAACAGGTGAACTTTAACTCGTCCACACGTTTTTTTTTTTTTTTAATTTATACCAGATCATCTTCAAACAGGAATTTCATCAGCATGTGAATGTAAACTCAATTACCAATTCGTATAAACCTGTCTTATATACCTTAAAATAATATTTAAATTAATAAAAACCAAATTTGACATGCTAACAAATAACAACTTCACTAAGTATAAATGTCAAATAAATTTCAAATTAGAAAAAAAAATTTTTTTTTTTCCAGCCTGAAGCCTTTCAGTTGCATCCCACCATCCCGGCGCCACAAGATCGGTTTGTTCCCTCCGGAATTAGGTTGACAAAAATCTTTATTGTAAGAAGATTTCGTCTCTAAATACCGCCAACAAATTCACACGGAAATGTAGTGATCACAAAACATTTCAGGTGAAGTAAATTCCTTTTGAAGGAAAGAAAAAGATTTTGTGGTTTGTTGAAGAGAAATTCACCGTATCCACTAAACATGGTTCAAAGCGAACCTTTTGTTTTCATTAGATGCATGCGAGCTACTGCTTTACACAATCCAATTTACAGATGGGTGGTTTTAATGAATTATTTTTCTGTATCAATCGGATGGCAAAAGAAAAAGAAAACAGAGCAGTACTATCATAGCAAAACGAATCTCTTTGAAACAACATATTTATACACGGCTGAGTAAAAGATGTTCCATATACATATGTCTTTGACCTGACACAGGAATGCAGGTTACTTCATATTCTTGGCCCGTAGCCATCCAAGTTTAATGTTAAGCAATATTAGAACATCATTGCCTTCGTAAGAGTTAACACTCATCATTAACTCTTTTTTGTGTCAATAGTAATTTGATACTTAGAGCCATAATACTTTTTTTCTAAAAGTAACATACGTTTTGTTTGTGTTTGCAGAATTAACACAAATCGTCTTAAAGGCATGTTTTAAAAACCTGAATCATCTTATTAGAAAATTGAGTTTTCGTTTCTTTTCTTTTCAAGTTAGAATTTTTGCAAGTAAAACTACTCACCCAATATAACAGCACCCACGACGAGGCTAAGGAACACGCTTAGAAAGGTCGTTAACCGCTGAAAAACAAACAAACAGTTCTTTATTGCAGGCGTGAAGAAAAATCTTAGAAACTAGTCGTTTTATTATGTTCACTCACACCTGAAAGAGTCACCAGAAAAATTGAGCATTGTGGCGCAATGCAGTCAATTTTCAACGTGCAATGCTGTGACCAATTCATTTTAACATTTCCCTTTCATTGTGTAAAATCCAGTCAATAAAATAAGAGAAACATAACTTAATCCATAAATCCCTGGGACCCGTAATTAATTTCTTAGACCAGGTCAAAATCTGTATTCAAACGTCAGACAAATTATCTGTGTGTAAAAAAAGGTTATAGACATAATTAAAAACTGCAAAACGAGAGTCTTGACTCGTCTTATCTCACGAAAGTTCATGTTTAATGCTTACAAGTTAACCCGAAGCCAAGACCTCTGTTAATAACGTATCATCAAGAGACAAGAATAAATGGCAGCAAGAAACAAGATTCCTTAAAAAGTAGTAGTTAAAATATTTGCCAAAGAGGGACGTTTCAAGTCGTCAATTTTGTAATGGAAGTGACATTGACTGACTTGCGTTAAACCAAATGCACCACCTTCACCTAGATTCGTCACCAAGGCTGAAGATCCTAATAACTGTTAAATACCCGTAAAATCAACAAGAATTTTTCAACATCATCTATCCATCAATTATTGTAATTGACTTAATATTAATTCATTAAGTCTTTTGTATAGAAATTTTACCTCCGAATCTAGCCTCGACCTGTTTGTCTTCAAGGTTGATACTTTTAGAGATTTAATTTACAACGAAGGTTGTTTTTGGAAAGGATTACTTAATACCTTTAAAGTGGAACATGGTAATAATCAAGGCTAGTGACCACACTCTTTGCTAATCTTGCCATGTTAAATAAATCAATTTGCCAAAACTTAATCAACACTTGGAAATATTAAATTTTCTTAAGCCATTGCACTTAGGATCACTGGTCTTTATGATTTATTCATTAATAAATTGATTTATAAACTGCGATAACTTTTATCCCTGCACTGGTAATTAGCAATTTGTCATGAAAATGACATAGTTGAGAACTTAAATTGAATCTGCAAGGAAACTACGATCGAATATTGTACATAAGTCACAAGAAATTGGACTTTCATAAAGGCAAAAATAAAAATTTTCCAATCTATTTAACATGACCGCGACTAGACTTTAAAAAAAAAAAAAAACTTTGGTCACTAAAGTTAACCAATTTTAGTATGTGGGAGAGGTTAATGGTATAAACTGAAACGTTTGAGCAATTGCAATTGAAGGCAATTAACGGGGATAAAATTGGTCATTTATGAGAGATTTATCCCAATATTAAAAAATGGAAGTACACAAAATTGAGAAATAATCTGGAACAAAATTCAATTTTTTATCAATGAATTGAGGTCACAGTGAACCATAATAATAAAAACAAAAGAATTGTGGTTGTTTTGCAAATTTTTATAAATCGAGGCCAAAATCCTTTTTAAAATTTCCAATCAAATAGCCCACATCATGCCCTTTCTATATTTTCAAAATTGGAATTAAGAGAAATCATTCAAAATTTAATTAATAAGATTATAAATATAATAGGCCATAAATACACAATAGCCAGGATTGAATAATTCCCGCATTTAATTACAAAAATTTCTAGTTTCTACTGAAAAAAGATTAATAGTAGTAATTAATCAGCTGCCCTTTTGAGAATAAACTAAAATGTAAGCTAAAAGCTAAAAAAGAAACTTAATTTTAATTACAATTCGATTTAGTGAATCAGTTTACGATAATCCCCAAACAATAACCACAAAAGATTTCTATCATTCTGAAGCGTGGGCAATTCAATGTCAGTTTTCCGCAACGTTCAAATTCTTTAAAAGCTTACCTCTTTTCTAATCCCAGGAAAGACGATGAGAAAAGCGACGAATATGGTCGTAAACACAAGATAAATCACAATACTCTGCACATCTTCGGTTACGGGAGTACGGTTCTGGAAACTGTACAGAGTGGGTCCACCATCCGCGCGAAATGCATCAAACCATCCCTTCATGGCCGGATGAATATGACAATCGTATCGACTGAAAACAAGAGAAATCACATGTGAGGTTTTAAGTGAAAGTTGTAGCTCGTCACAATGACCAAAGATGCTGCTTCTTGTTGTTGGACGTACTTAAGATGGCCTACATTCCGACCCAATATAAACAGGTCAAGGGCTGCGTGCGTCATTTCTGTATATCACGCTTTCTTTGCATGCAAAACCCTTCCTCAAACCTTGAGGAAATCTCGACATTTTAAAAATGGGATTGGAAAATTGAGGGTTGAAATTTTTTTTTTCCTTAACCTAGTTTCAAATTTTGTATCATCTGACAGTGGGGCATCAAATTATATGATGGTGGTTAATAAATATTCTGCACAACTAATTATTTATATGCTTATTAACGTTTCAAATTAGTTCTTCAAATTGATAAACCTTAAACTGTTTGTTTTCTTATCTTATTATTTAAAGATGATTTCTCGTCAAATTTTAATTAAAGGTGACACATTTATCACTCATCTTTTTTTTTCTATATAAAAACGTTTAAAAATCATGAGCGGCTTATTATTAACGTTAAAGCGCACTCAATAATCCTCCTAAGCATTGACTCCCGGTAATTTTGTAAACAAACTACATTTTTTTTTCCTAAGAAAATATTGGCTACACATTATTCAAGAATAAAATTTACGGCAAGTTTAACATTTAGTATTCTAAAAAAGTATCATCAACAAACCTATTTCATTATAAATGTGCAGTTTTATGCAAAATTATTTAATTTAACCTTAAAAACTAACTTTATTCCCTTTTTTATGTAACCAACGGTTTAATGGATTAAATCAACACCATATTGAATAAAAAATTTTGTGTTTAACCCCGAGTACACGAATTAATTGGGACGTTTTATATTTTTTAAAATCCAGTTTCTCTTTTTTTATTTCGCCCAATGGTTTTTTTTTTTAAATTACACTTCATTTATAACTGCCATTAATCTATATATAACCACCAAGTGAGTTAGGCAATAATTTAAAATACGAAAAAAAATTACATAAATTCGTAATAGTAAAAATTCATTTATTTCCTTTTAACCCATTAACTCCTGCAATAAAATGTTGAATACCGTCCGAAAAAAGAACCATCAAACCTTTATAACACTCCCGCGGCATCTTCTATCTTCTTCCCGAACCCATCATCTAGTTGTATTAAACACCATAATCGTTTCGGTGGATCGATCAAAAATGCAGAAGGAAGCAAAAGAGAAGTCTAGTTAACGCGCTAACCTATTTCCCCAAGCAGTGCATGGCCATCTAGTGTACAAGGCCAGCAAGGTCACTTAGGTAACTTAAGCATATGATTGGTTATTAAACACCCTTTGTCCACCTACCAGTCAGAAACATTCTCGTACCTTCATCCAAGAAAAACTTTGTAAACTCAAACCAACTGTTTATGTCCGCATGTTGCATACAAATGGCGGCGAGCGCCACATGCCAAAACGGGGTATGTGGCCTCACACGCGGCCAATACTCTGCGTCATCGTCGTACCTCACAACTGGCCACTTGGCTTCAACGAGAAAATTTGCTCTGGGCGATGGCCTTTACCTGTTTTTCCCCTTCAATTCCGACGCTTCGTTGAACACATGAATATCGCTTAGGAATGTACTCTTTGCTCTCCAGAGGCATCTTGCGGTTAATATATGAATTAAGCAATGCATCGTCAAAGAGCCTCAACAGTTACAAAACTATAACTGATAGGGCATTGAACTTAATAGCAATGTTTTACGAACATAAACAGTATTTAGTTATTATTAAATTATATATGTAATGACAAACAATTGTAATTTTATTTTGTACACTCCCACCCAACTTTTAAGGGTAAAAAGTTAGGATAAAAACAAGGCACAGAAGATACGAAAGGTCGAATAAGTATGTTATAAATTTTAGACTTTTGTCATAGTTGTCCTATATTATCAGACCCTTTTTTAACTTTCTTTTTAAAGATTGTACATTTATGTATTCACCAAGTCAGTGAATTGCACTATTTTGCACCAATATGTGGATAACGTCTTTTTAATTCAGACCTATCGGGTGTAGGTGACAAAATTCTACAAATTGTTTATCTTTACTGTCTTGTCATATATATCGACAGTGTCCAAACCCAGAAACACTTTCCAATTGGACAAGTGGCCTAGACCTACTTTCTTGGTTGAGAGGAATGCTATTTCTAGGAAAACGATTTTTTCACAATTTAAAATCTTAATTCAAATTATTCACAAGGTTTAACACGCTTTCTTTATGAATGGGTAATTAAATGAAAAAGGTTAATTATTTAAGCCTGGGTAACCCTAGTCTTTCCCAATAGAGTTAATTACATTACATGTTTAGTTGACATAAACTAATTTCTTTAACATTGAAATTTCTAAAAAATTAACAAATTATGATAAAATTCAGGTCATAAATATTGTGCAAACAATCAATCATATAAGATGTTATTTAAATCCTATCAAATTTCGTCAACTTTATGTCACTCATCATCCAAAAATTGAGTTCAAGATTTTATGCAAAACAGCTTTTATGACTACGTCTCATGGACATTTTGCGGATGAAAATCGAAGACTTATTCTCAAATCAGGTCAAAGCCATTCTGTGAAGGTTGAAGTTTCCTCATTGTAACAATAATATGAGGAAATGTCTGACAAAACTAGACATACTAGAATGCTGTTTGTGTTTCCATATGAATGATATAAAATATTTTGGAAAATTAAAAAAAAAAAAAAACAGTGTAAAAATTATTTACGATTTTTAGCAAGCCTGGAGGAAAAAAAAAAAAACTCTGAAATGGACTTCAATCAGGTCAAGGTTGTGACATTGAGGGTTGAAAAAGGGGAAAAACAAGAGAGAGAAGTATCATAAAAATAACTGTATTAGGAGTCACCCTATGTCCTATGTTATTAATCTGGAAACAACATTCAATTGGAAATGATTTTTTTTTTTGGTTTTCAATAAGAAAATGCCGTCAAATGTAATTTTATGTCACGATAAAATAGAATTTTAGTATTAAACCGGAGATTCTTCAACCTTGAGTAACAGATTAACTACACATTCATTGCTGCCACAAGCAACATTCTTTTATACGTCCCTACCATTTATCCTTTTCTTTGAAATGCCAACAGCTAACAGTTTTTTTTTTAAAAATACAATTTGCAAAAAAGGAGCCTGCTTCAACAGGTAAAAGATAAAAAAGTGAATCCATCCAAAAAAATGACAGATCCTAAATTTTAAACGGTGTTGATTCATTATTCTGACTGTGCAAAAGTTCAGAATAAATGAATAAAACATGTATAACCACCGATAAAGTGTTATTAATCAGCTACGTCGGAAAAAACAGTGAAAACAAAATAATATTCAAAGAGTTACTTACAGTGTAAAGGGTACCTGAGAGAACGAGTTGATCGTTGAAACAACACGTGGAAAAGTGTTGGTAGCCGAATAAAAACCAGCTTAGACATACACTAGTTTACCTTGAAGTTCACGTCACTGCCCAAGCGTGTCCTGAAGCTTGCACTTTCAAGTTCATCTTCACAACGTGACGAAATAGTCGTTGGAAAATCCAGCAAGGTGTGTTCATTGTGGACATAAATTTCTTAAAACGGCATTGAAAAACGATTGCGTTCTTAATTCGAATATTTTTTTTTTTCCATCAAGTTTACAAAATACCTTTGTCCTTCATTAGATCAAGTATAAATTCTTTTTTCTTAACCTTCCAATGCAATAACTGAGACCTAATTTCTAAGATGAAATGAGTAATTATGTATCAAATTATTTCGGAATTCACATCCTCTTACTTAACAGTTTTGACGTAATTTACCTGCAGCAATGTTAAAGATTTGACTGGCATTTTGTAATCAATTTTACTTGAAGAGTGATGTGCCTCCTGAAAATAAAAGACGTATTCTCTTATTAGCTATTTTTTATTTCAAATTAAGGGCATGAAAAAAATTAAGAACAAAACTCTTATTTAACATTCTAGCATAATGGGTTTTTTTCAGTTGCTCTTCAAAATAAGTCTTAGTTTTTTTTACCCAAAATAATTTAAAACTGCAATTTATTTCATGATGCTGCACTAAGAACAATTAGCTAGGAAAAAAACCAAGTCAGATCCTCATTCTAATTAAGACTTTTAAAAGCCATTCGTTCAAAACTTTAAAAAATTTTTTTTAAAAAAGAAAATTTTTCAACATCTTATTTTTCCAGTGGATGAACGAATTAGGTACGTGACTGCCATCTAGCGAAGGCTACAAGTATTAAAATGAAAATCTCATTAACTGAAAATTATTCTTTCATAACATTGAATTTTCTGAACTGTTAATTGGAATTTTTACGAATTAAAACTTATTCATATAGCAAGTAAAGTCAGAACCATTCGAAAAAGAAGGGGCGATAAACAATCTATTGATTTGGCTGCACGGCGTGCGTTGCAGTGAACGCCACCCACACCCAGGCGGAGCTTGGTTTGCGCTACATCTCGAAGTTCCATTCAACCTTTTCAATGTCCGCAGTCATCGGATTTCAACTCACATATTTATCTTTGACTCCTCTAGGCCGGGAGGAATATTTTTTTCGTGCATCAGCTGCCAATATCGTGGTTAAAGCTAACGAAAAGTTTATGGCATAATACTGTGAGGATTTTAAAGATAGCCACAAGAGAACAAATATGGTAACGGCAATTTGCCGTGAATTAGCGTTTTGCAATAGTTTTTATTTCCTTTTTTTTTATCACAATCGGGACTCGTGTATTAAAGGTATGCTTACAGAATAAATGTTTATGTATGTTGAAATGACATCAGTTCCATTATTTCATTGAAAAGGTTCAGAATTTATAGCATCACCTCGATTTGGCGATACTTCATCTCGTATTCAAAGCCGATACGTAGAAAACCAGTTAGCATCGTCTCTGAATGAGTACGTCCAGATCGAAAGGGTTAGGTATTACCTATTACAAAATTATTGCTGTTACTGTCACATAATTTTAGATACAACTGGTCAATTTCTGATACTTGTCAGGTAATGAACTGGACAGGTCTAGTAAAATTTTGAAACTGAAGTATTAACGATTAAATTGTGTTCACAGTTTAGTATCAATTCATAAGACAAAATAGTTGGCAGTGTCTTCCATGCAGATACGGCCGCAGCTGATATTTGGAATTGGCAGTTGCCAGCAGAAAGGAAAACGCTCGAGTTTCGTATATTCTCATAACAGCAGTTTCCACTTATATTTCACGTTTTCTTTTCTTTAAACTGTTTTGCAGTTTAATTTTTCTATGCATGGTTTAAGCTGGGGAAATATCAACTAATTCAAAAAAGATGTAAACTTCAATCTTCTTAAAAGGGCAACAATTGCCATTTCAACAACTTTCTAAACCTCGCCTTGTCGTTCAAACCAACAAATTTAGATCCAATGGTATATCAATGGGTTAAACTATTACGAAATATCGTAAGCAAAATTTTTTTTGACCATTCAACAGATACCCAGGGTCTTGAATGAAGAAATTTTGCATTGATGGGTAAAGTTTTGATCTACTGAAAGTAGTAACTCTAAACAAACGGCCAAATTGACTTAGTAAATACAAAATTGAGTATGCGGATGACGTATGAGTTTTTACTTATTGTTTATCTAGTCCAACAAGATATTTAAATTCGCTAAAAGCCTCTAAAAGTCTTGGATCGGAGTAAAAACTAACAATGTCCAAATGACCTGGAGGACATAATCAACTATAGTCAATAAACTCTTCATGCCGAAGTATCAGTGTCTCTTGTAGAAGACAAAGATGCTGGTGGATTCAATACACGAAGAACAAATAAGCAAGTTCAATGCCAAGACAAGGGGCACCTAAGTTGGATTTTTACTTATTTAAAAATTACTCAAGTTCACTGAGATGTTATATATTTTCTCTTAAAAATTTAGCCGAATAAACTTCAAGAAAAAAAAAAACCTTGGCGTTTCTTAAATTTAAATGGTAATAATTGAACAAAATTATAACAAAGTTACTTCATGAAAGTCTCGTTTAACAAGCGCCGAACCTTTATATTTTCTTTTACAGCAGTATGTGGAAAAGAGTTTGACCTCATGCAACGTGTGGCTAAGTATTCAGTATTCTTGGCTACCACTCAACAAAACATCAATCAAATTGAGACTTCCTTGAGCAATCACATGATTACATATCAAAATAATAATTATTTTTATGTACATCATAAATCACGATTTCCCTTTTATGCAATGGGGTTGGGTTTGTGTATGAGTCGTAAAAATTGTGGACACATTTGCAAAAATAAAAAAAAAAATTTGCAAACGTGTTCATTGCGCCACATAAATAAGTAGTACGACCATAGGAAATAAGCGTTGTTTAACCTGTTATTTATTTTTGCTCTCCGAAAAACTTGACGTTGCATTCACTATAATACCCAAAAATGCTGTTTTCGTTAAGAAACTATAATCCCCCTTGCTAAAAGTTGTGATTTAAGCATTTTAAGATGAAAGTGCAGTATTTGTTATTTTGAAGATTAGTCCAAGCCTTTAATATTTGAATGGAATAGTTAAGCGAATGAAAATCGGACCATTTTCAAAAAGATGTCAACAACCTAGTACAGTAAATTTGAACATGAAAGCTGTCTCCTACAAGGTATTTGTTTCATACTTTCTGATGTTTCTTTATTAGGCAAAATGTTTTTAATTATCTGGAAAAAGCTTTCGTATAAAACAATAGGGTCCCTATATTGATTATTAGGTATTGACATTATTTTTTTTGTCATTTCTCGATTATAGATCGGTAAGAAAACATTATAATAATTAGGTTGTGTTCAATATTTGCTTGCAACAACAAACTCCACGTATCCCCATTTCTGCGCTGCGTTTTCAAAGTTTTCAACGAAACTCTTTACAAAAACATAATAAAAATTCTAATCAAATTGATTATGAAAACAAATTTTAAACTTTGCTATGCATATTAGGCCCATCTTTGCATTCTTCATCTCTTAAAATTATTTTAATTTTTAAAATATTAAAATATTCCATTCTTCTGTTTTAATTAAACCAAGAATTAACTAGTGTTTGAATAATTTAAATAATAGATTGACGACTAATTATACGTAACTAAATCGATAATTGTTGACTGTATAGTTTTTTAAAAAAAGTGGTAATTATCAATACCACTTTACAAACAATTTACAATAGTTTAAAATAAAAATTTATCTCTTGCTTTTCTTGTGGTTTTCTATTTACACAAATTTTTTAAAACTCATAGTTAGAAATAACTGCAAAATCATCTCCTTTAAGAAAAAGTAATATAAATACGGGATTTGTAGAAAACAAAAAATGTAAAAAGGAAAATGAAAGTAAGGTGCCAAATGATGATAATCCGCTTAGCAGCATAGAAGACTCTGGAGAGTTTCCAGGTGTTATGACTTTAAACATTGTTTCTTTAAAGTTGTTTCCTATAAATTATAAGAGTGCAACTTTAACATAGAAATGCGAAAATTTCTTCAATTTCTCAAGAAAAAAACCATTCCGTTACTGTTTTTGCTCACATCTAGATGTGGTTCAGTTACAATCAACTTTTTCTAATCTTATATCACTACAAAACATAGTTTCCTATGAAAAATGTTAGCGAAAACCTGCGTTCCGCTTATTGCCAGCAGTAATTCCAGATGAGACTCAGGATAAAGAAAGTCCATCCAAAGGCCTGCAACGAATATAAACGATCTTTCAAATAGATCTTATCTCTGAAAAGTTTTTTATTCTTTACATTCTATATATATATATATTGCTACTGTAACTACATCTAGCTGAAAGAGGATTCGCGCGCACAACTTTTTTCTGACTTGTCACGGTACACAGTAAAAAAAAAATGTAATTAATGTAATGTGTGTTTTAACGTGATCGATTAGTTTTTTGTGGCCAATCGTTGTAACGTGACTAGTATTTTAATGGCGACAACGATCATTTGTCACTAGAAACTGAAATGACAGTTTAAAGTTTGACTTTAAAGGTGACAATATTTTTGATATTGCAATTTTGTCAGCAATTCACAAAAGTGAAAAGTTCATGCAAAATTGAGATTCAGAAACGCGCATCATTAGCGAGTTGCTGATTACAAACATGACTACTCTTCAAAGCTTAATTAAACACACTGCACGTGATAACACTAATTACTTGCTTAACTATACAAAATATCGTGACAATTTCATTCATTTATACTACAGGTGCATCCTACTTTAAAAAAGTAAATGACAGATAATTATTTCAACCATAAGAAACAACACATTAAGACAACGTTTTTACAGAGATTTCCTAATGCTAATGCATCATTTTAAAACATTACGAAATTAAACTGCCTGTGTACAGCTAAAAAAAATTTTCTACTTCCTATTACTGCGTCTTGTATAACTTCTAACGGTTTTTTTAATTGCAGTGATGCCACTTTAATGTTTGTATTCCCACTTGAATTAAGGTTGGTAAGCACAATTATTACAGTTGCTCGCAAAGATATATTTCTTAGTAAATGTCACTCGTATTGATAACTGCCAAGAAATTCAAAATAATGTTAAGAAATTAGATTACAAGATGTTATTGTAGTTTGCAAACAACAAACTGTAGAATATTGATTATGATTCATGAATTTTTCGAGCATAGCCCATAAAGAATTTCTTCAAAACTCAACTAGATGGCACCAAGTTCTTTGACACAGATTAAATTAGAAATAAAATATGTAAATATTAGAGTTAACATCTTCCTGAGTAAGATTTTTGGCATTGCCAACCTGAGGTAACATGCAATTTTCCCATTACCAAAAAGAAAAAGAATCTGATGACCTCAGAGTCAAATTCTAATGGCATTGCCACACTAAATTTTCGTCTACGTCCTTTACTATAACAGAATTTTAAAGAAACCCTCTCGCAAACAAGATGACACGACCTCCTTTAGTATATAAAATTTCCTTTAATGTTGTGGTTCACAACATCAGCAAAAGGTTTCCCTAATTGGATTCTTTTTATTTTCTAAAAGCAGTAAATACTTCAGTCACAAATTTTAATTGAAAAGCCTTAGCAATTTAAATTGCTTTACGCGCTTTTCATGGGAAGTCAATCTAATGCACAAAGTTTGTTCTGTAAATTTGTCTTCAACAGCCTCCTAGAGAACAACATTCAGACATATTTTGAAGAAAGATGTAAACCTATCATTTAAATCGTGTGTGAACAATTTATTTATCGTGGGAAGACAAATAAATATAAAATACTCGAGATCTCGCACGGAAGGATGCGAAAATAAGGAACAGTGATGCGTATGATGAAGCAGCAAATTTATTTTGAAAAGAAAATTGAAATTCCTGAGGTCTACACACACCATACCACCAATTGATCTTTTCTGCTTCCTGAACTCATTTAAGAAAGCGACTATCCACATTCTAATTTCCACTTGTTTGATAGTAAAGAAATTTTCTATTTTTAGAATATTTTCTTTACTTGATTTTCTCATTTATTTGATTTTCAACGGAATATTTGATATCATTACCTTCTCATTTCATTCTACTTGTCAAAAAAAATTTCATCATAAAAAGGATGTACTGAAACACGAAAGTGTGCGACTTCATCCTGTTGAAACTTCTTTGTGGCGTCTAGCAATTGGTTGGAGGCAAGGATATTGGTGTGGTTCTATTCACCCCCATCTCCCACTACCCATGATTCAATTTTCGCGGCCAATTTGGGAGTGCAAAATTGTGCAATGGCATCATATTGAAGAGGTGGGCACTTAGCAAGACTCAAACGAGGTTCCAATTGGTTTAAGGATTCAGCCTGTTCAACTTCTTTTTCTATTCAGATTTATTCCCCTTACAGTTTTACATCCATTTGCATTGAAAAATATTCCAAAGGGATGGGGGATTCATAAAGAAGCTTATAACGGAGCTAAAATTGTAGAAAAATGTTGATCTTTTTCAGTTACTTGTTTACACAAAAATCGGTGTTTGTTTTTCTAAATTTACTTTATCGGCATTTCTTTTATTTCCTAAAAGAAATCCCAGGCAATTTTCTTCTCAATTTCCATCATCGAATTTACATTGCAATCAGAGGGCAGTCGAGCACAGAGATTGAATCGAGCAGGAAAATAAGGTGGATCAGTGATCACAAATGAAACGGCAAACGATGCTTTGCTTCAATGTACTGTAGTGCAAGTATCAAAAGAATATCCATAATATCAGATATCGAATTTCAAGTCCGACAAAAAAAATCGATAAAGAGAATAAGAAATTGATTAAAATTTACGATCACATTTTTAGTCTTTTTTATACTATCAATTCCTAACTCTTACTGATTTACATTCACTTTGCGTGGATCAAGAGAGTAAAAAAAAATTCTAAATGGGAAGTCATTTGCCATGTAGAAATTTTTTATTCTCATGTAATTAAATTACACCACCTCTTAGCATGCCCGAACAAAATTGGACCTTTATTTTTTTTTTTTTTTTTACAAGAAAATGATGAAAAGTCTAATGCAATTATTAACACTATAGAAAGCGTTTTTAGACACGATCCAATAACATGCAGTAAGAAAAGAAAATTTTTCAGAGAAGCCACAAGTTTTTTAAGTGGTGAATTAAAGAAAGGGGACCGAGACAGGTCCCTATGAAAGAGACTTCAACCGAGAATAATGCGCCTTGATGAAAGGAAATGGAGGAGAGAAGAGACGTACCAACACCAAAGGCAATCTCGTGCAAAGAGGGGGGAAACGTGCACATAGTCGCTGAGTCGAAAGAATTTCCATCGCCCTCTCTCACCTACATGTGGCCCTGTTGAGTAGGGCGTCGACGTTCATTCCAATTCACTACACCATCTAAAACCCCGCTTTCATCTGTGTGCAAGCCGAAAAGAAATATGGGATAAATTTAATCTTTATTACCTTTCTAATTAAGTTTGTGCTAAACAAATTAGTGCAAATCAAGGTGTTGTTAATTGAACCACACCCTTTAATAGCAGGAATTTATGTTTTTAAATATTTGTATTCCTTCTTTTAATTTCTTACGTCTTAAGTACTTTGTATAAGGATCGCTTTAATCACAAGTTTGCACGCCTATGGGAAATTAGAGGAATATAATGTGTTCTTTTGAATTAGGGGTGCACATTTAGTTGAGTTAAATACTGCTATCTCTCAAAGCAATAGTGAGAATCCATTTGGCATGCAACTCACGTCTCGTTGCTCGTGTTTGTAGTTGGTCTTTTTATGACCAAGTGAAGAAGGGCAAGCATTTCGCTTCTTCTACACTCCCTTGGGAGATTTGCTTGCTCCTTAACTGCCTCCCACTCTCACCAAAAACAAAACGATGCACGGCAATCAATACGAAAAAAGTGGTTTAGAAAAGAGCTCAATCCACGGCTGAAGAAAGCAAGTTTATTATAAACCAACTTTACTATACACTTGGTAGCACAAAGTGTTTCACTATTCCCGAGGTTGCTTTGAAATCTTTAAAGCGAACAGAAAATTATATTTTTTTACGTGTGAAATTATTTGAAAAAAAGGCATTAAATAATAATAAATAAATTTGAAAAGTTGAAAGCAGGCAAATTTCTATGGGGGATAACGAATTCATGAATTTTTAAAAAGCAAAAAAAAGTATGTACTTGCAGGAAGGATGTTGACATTTAGAATGAAGGAAAAAAAAATTAGTAATATTAGTAAAAATTATTCAACCCTGAACAAGAAAAAATATTGTTTACATATTCATAAGAATGCATATATTATTTGCAAAGCTGGAAAATAACTCTTCAATCGCATTTCTGTCAAAAGTCCATGATTGGCGGGCATACGAAGATCACGTGGGGGACATGGAACACGTGCAGCGACGCCGGTGCCAACCGACAGCATGAGGCGCCGCTGAGCGGTCAATATGCGGCTCGTGCGGATCGGCAACGCGGCGTTGGATAAGGGCGTCGATGCCACACCTGCGCATACGCCAACCGGCACACATTGGAATCAGGTAAGTCGTTTTACGATGTGGAAATTTGTCAAGCGTCTGTAATCTCTCGGTATTAAAATTAAGGTTTAGGGTTTGTGGTCGGTGTAAAAACGTCCTAACAATTTTATATGCACTGACGAATTTCACCAGGTAAAAAGCTCCGACTGAAAATAGACTTTCCTGCACGGCTTCTTCTCACCTAGCCCTCTTTATTTCCCCATGCTTTTCAATTGGTTCTAATTCAATTCGAGAAGCTATTTTTTTTTGGTTTGCGTTATAAAAATTGATTATCATTTTTTTTCTCGATTTTTATTATAATTGGTGGTAATAAGAATTAAGGGGGCCGGAATTTTTACACGCACATTTGAGGCGATTGCAAGGTGTGACATTTTGCACACATGAACGAGGCGGTGTCCCGAAGGATTTGCTTCTCTTATCGATTTTATATGTTGATAAAATAAGGGTGGGAAGGGAAGACAAGGTGAATATCAACTGTCAATTAAGTTACCAATATGTGAACGGTAACCGAAAAGTGAATAAAAAGGTATATAAAAAAAAGTGAGATAAATTTTATACGCCCACGAAGTTCAGATTGCAGTTTTGAGGTAAAGGTTAGAAATTGATTGCGTAAAGTTTCAGAGGTTGAAGAAGGTAATTTCATGAGTATAATTTAATATTTTATTACGAGCAATTGAATTTTCAATCCCGAACTCGACTTCATTTGTGCGTGTTTTCTTGCGTGTCTTCATTGAAATGTCGATGTTATTTGACTTTGCACATCCTTTTTCCAAAGAGAACGAGAGGAAAAAAATCAGATGAGTCGTGCAGGACATGCAAACCGATCATATTATACCACGCAAGCTTCCCGTAATGTTGTTTTGGTCAAGGTAAACTGAATCAAGCTGTAGATCAATGTCACGTGGAAGACATGTGGGTTAACCTTGCACGAAATTAGATGACTTTTAAGATGATAATATCTTTCATAACTTCAGCGCATCCACAGATTTATAAGCCGCTGTTTTCCACATGATCACTTTATATATTTTTCGCTTCCTTCGTTATTTATGCTCACAGAGCAGATCAAATGTTGATTTTTCGTTTGGTATTCCGCACAAGTCGTGAAATCTATCATTAGATTTCCCTCGAAAAAGTGGAGAGAAAAAAAAGGCATTTGTTTAATTAGATCTAAATTAAATTGAGAGGAGAAAAAAAAAACCTTATCACCAAAAATACGAGTCTAATCTACGTCGAAAACAAATTTAATAAAAATCTTCCCGAGGTTAAAAGTGTTGCTAAACACTAAACCAAAATTGTAGATCTATTGGCACAGATATTTTACGAGATTCATTTCCTTTTTCGCTGCAAACACATCGCTGTGATTGCTGCCAGTTTGATTTCCTTCTCTGAATACCTTTTCCTGATGTTGATTTACACACGAATGGGAAACCTAAGCAAACTGTTATCGGGATAAATATATTTTTCCTATGATTCCAGCTGCCTTCTACTTGAAAGAGATCACTCTTCGACTGGTCAAACTTCTTATCTGGCTGCAAACTCGTGCCTTCAATTTTTTTTCACCAGTTTCCTGGTTTTTTTTAAAATGTATTCAATATCTATTTTAAGTTTGCAATTGATTTTATTGATGTCATTATCAGTTCTACATAAGAATAAATCGATCACAATGCCTAGATCTTACACAAATAAATATTTCCCAGGGTCGATCATGGTTGCTTTCATTTCCTTTCAATTATTTCTAGATTTTGTAAATATCTTCTTAAAGAGAACAAAGTTGGACTTTTATGGGAGAGTAAACAAAACAAAACTTAAATTGAGATTTATGTGGTTGAGATCAATTTCTATACGGGGAGTATCATTGATGTATCGTTCTGCTTCGAGAACTCCTTGGCGATTTTAGAACTATCTTTTTTGTTGCAGGATTATTTATCACAAAGAAAAAAAATTGTATTGCGAATTTTTCCAAGTAATCTCTGTTAGTAAAAGTCTCTCAGCCTATCAAATGAAATTCACATCCATTGGGCTTAAAGTTAATTATGATAAAAGCGAAAAATTAAATAAGCTTAATCAGTGAGACACTTACATTTCCTATGGGTCACAGAAGAGAGACAATTTTTAATTGGTGCTCTACACGGTCTGCACTCAAGAGAATGAATTGGCGTCCAAGTGGAGCATCGACTTCACTTTTTTATTTATGTGGTTCGTTTGATAATTTGTTAGGCGAATAAATTCTTTTTATTGTACTACTTGAAGTAACACATGTTTTTGACCTTTGACATTTTCAAAGTGCGAGGTCTTATGACGAGCTCATTTTCACCTTCGCCAGGGTAAGACTGGGTGGAGTCGGGGCCATTTTGGGAATGGCTCCTTGTCTTAATTGATTAGGCCTTTCTTTTTATAGACTTGGCAACATGGCCATTTTTTACTCATACGATGATCCTTATGTAAGTGACATTTAAGAAAGATTGGGAGCAATAACAGTTATGGACTTTGTAATTGGCCCCCATGAATTCGCAGCTTAAACTGTCTCACTCAAAATATCATAATAGAGGTTGTTTTGAAGACACACAAAATGTACGTCGATAAAGTACATGCAAATTTTATTATTTCAAGCACCCGTGGTGAGAGAGACAAAGCAAATTTGAAATTTGTATGCAACATCCACTCCTTCGCACGCTGACCACTAGAGAATTCATTCATGTGCACTTGAATGAAGATGTTCATTCTAAATTAGGCTCTGATTTTTTCATTCCTTTGAACGTTTTTTTCAATCAATTACGCAAAAACTCGCTTAACTTTTTCATTACATTTACCAGAATGCAAAATACACACGAATGCTCAGTGTACCTTTAATTTCTTTACATTACAGAAACGGGGGAAGAAAAAGAAAAACTTTTAACTTTATCATTTTTATGGTGGTGTAAGACCCGGAGCACATTTCCGTGCAGCAAAACGTCTCGTGTTTTCAGCTGACAAAAGTGCGGGTCGCAATATTTTGCAATAACACTCTTCAAATTGTGTCCACCATTTAGCGAGGTTGAAAAGTTTCATATTCATCACTTTATAGTTACAATCCCTTGGAAAGCACTAGACAAGAGCCATAAAAATTTGCACTCGGCGGCGTGTCTCTCAGGACTTGACCTAATTAATATGCAACCACAATCAGAGTTGATGCGTTTGATGTCGGCATTCACACGACGTTTTTCAGTGGTTAGGAACTTGACTAGAGCTTTTAGATTAATGAATGAATTTTTGTTAGAGGAGAGTCCACACCCTTACTATTAAACACACATGTAATATCAAGATCAATTTTCATTTCAAACTTTATTTGTTTTTTTTTCTTCTATATTGTTTTTGATGTAATAAATGAGTGGTAGAGAAGTGCTGAGTAAACGCTGAAGGTAAACGATTTTGTTCGATTTGAAGCTTTACAGATCAATACGGGAATTTGATGTAATTGTAGGAAGAAGAAATTAAATTTCGAGTGGCGACAGAGATATGAAAGAGTTGACCAATCTTTTGTGTTTTATCTCATGGCTACAAAAGGCTTTTGGCGTGTGCAATTCAATCTGTTGCAAGTACATTACACTCAACCACCAAACCTAACACAAACAGCGGTGTGAATCTATTGATTTCCTGCTTAGAGCAGTGACAGCAAACTCACTCCTTGACGTAGTGTTTTTACTGCAAAGTGTCAGCTTATACAATCAACAGCTGAGATGACGAACTCAACGCCATCGCTAATTGCCTTTATGCCAGAGAGCCCAAACTTTTACCTCAACTTACGTTGTAAAAGTCTGCAATTGACCATCAACCGATGTTAAGTCCCGTTAATCTCATTACAGTTCGTTCTACAATTCCTCACTACTAGAGCTTTATATTTGATTATTCTAATATGGCGAAAGAAAGTTTCACAGGAAATTTCTATTGCTCTAATTCCTTAGAGTAAAATTGTGTTGCATCTGATTAGACTTGAACCACGATTCTTCTAAGTTTAGCTCAAATGGAGGGTGGAAGGAAGAGGAGTTTTAAAATACTGTGCAGCTTTTGACTTGCTCAATATGGAGTTAAGAGATGGGTCTGATTGTTTTTGGTTTTTATTGCAGAAGGAAAAAGAGATATATTCGCGCCTTCTGCAATACCTGTGCAAACTTTGCACAAACATAAATCTAGAATGAAACTGCGGTGGATGTTGCGTGGATATTTGAGGGTTGTACAGATGAAAAAAAGATGAGAATCGTCTCAATCAAACATCACATTTGCATTTTTAAGTCAACCTCAACTCTCCTAGGGTGGACATCAGGTTTTGGTTCATTTATGGAGATTGGGCAAGACGAATTTTTCGACTAATATTGATGCCAGTAATAATCTTTATTCTCTCCAAAAAATAATTACTTCTAAACATAATTTGCAACTTGAAAGGCCATTATCGAAGATCTATAATCGGATAAGTTGAAAAACTAAATTACAGCAGGAAGGTAATTTTACCTCGTCTTGTATAAAGCTGACGGGTTTGAATACAATACAACGACATGAGATAACTTGAACTTGCATTAAAAGTTTTTCTTAAAAAGTTGACAAGGGGAGACTAATATTGAAAAGAATATTTTCGTTGTCACGCTTCTAGCCTTTAGAACCTTGTGGCTCTTGTCAGGAAATTACAGCTACCAACTTTTGAATAAACATCAGATAACAATCTATTCTGGCTTCCACCCACTATAAAGGTATCACCCGTCTTTTGTATCGGCTCAAAGCAAAAGAATGATGATGGTGTCGTCTTATCTGAGCTTTTCAATCATGTCACCTCTTGCAGTTGCTGCTTTGAACGAGACCCGTGTCTATTACTGCAACTTGCAATATCCATTGCCGGAAAAAAATGAGGCTAAATCCGATGCCCAACGCGGAATTTAAAAATATACCACGATACATCCATAAATAAGAGCACAATTCCCTGAGCCACGAGAGTGCAGTGGCTTAAAAAGTCACATGTTTATCATTTATGAGTACCTGGAGTGGTTTTTTATTTGTGTGGGCGGACTGTGATTTACAACGTAATAAAGAAATCCTTTTTCATACAGCTGCAATCATGTGAGAATAGACTTGTCGTGTCTATAGTGCCCACTATTCTACGCGCCCACATGATCAACAACTCACTGGCATGCGCCGTAAGGCGCATTGAAAAAATAAAAGGTAAATCTTTTGTTTATGATTTTTATCTTGAAAGCAGAAAAAATTTATGATTTATTCATCGTTGGTTATGTGTGTTTATTGTGCAGAGAGAATACTTTTCAAGTAGAAGTAAAATTATGGTTCATAGATGCTGCATATTGCCATTAAAATGTCGGATGCGTGTTTACACGGTTTAAAATATTCCCGTTAAAAAACTCTTTGTTGATACGTACAAACAGGACATTCAACTCTCGTAACGAGTTTTTATCAAAATGTTTTTCGATTCATATAGATGTCAATAACCTTCCAATATTTTCGAATTGCTCTGCTTACAAAGATTAAAATCTTGAATTTTACATCCACTATTCCCAAGGAATCAATACAGCATTGATCAAAATGCAACTGTGTCGTATCATCTTCTTCCTCATTCCATATTGACCACATTCAAAATGGGTGTAATAACTATTTATTTTCGCAATTCTGGAAGTAATGTCACACTACCGATGCCGAAAGAAAGTATTAAAGAGGGGGAAAAAAAAAAACCTCTTATCATTTCAGTTTCCAATGTTTTTAACATCTACCATATCTCCATTCCATCTTTTATTTCTCAACTACTGAATAAACTAAAAGATGGCGCACGTTGATATTTTAAATGTCGCTGCTCGATAAAATATTCAACAGGACTTGGCTAAGTAAAATAGCCAACTTTACTCGTCTTCGTCGTGGCTTGTTGCCGTATATTGTTCTTGTTAGTAGCTTTATCTTGTAAGCGGATATATCCTTAACGTTATCTCAAAAAGCAGTCTCTGTTGTTTTGTATTGACGCGGAAAGGAAGGAGTTTTTAGTCGAGGCCAAGTTGTTAGTTCCAATAGGCCAACTACACAAGATAAACAACATTCTTCATTAGGGACTTCAGCATGACTCGAGGCAGTGGGTTTCCTGACTTCTTTGGTCTTACAAGTCAATTCCATCTGTTGTATCTCCCACTAATGATTGCTGGTTGCAGTTGACACAAACAGGTTTAAAGCTTGGCCAAAAAACTTGTGTCAGGGTATTGAATTTTTAACCATTATATAACATGATCTTTAAGCAATAGCAAAGCTTTGTCTTTAATAATACATGCTAAATGCATTCCAGGTCTTTTCAAGTTTTGAAAAAGTAATCCTACGAAATGGTGCGCGGGATTGCAAAAAAGTTAATGGCAAAGAGCCACCACCTCTTCTCATTAATATTTTCACACTCATCCTTCTTTTGATTGCGAGGTATAAAACTGGAACCGGCTATAGAAACCTGCATGTGTTTGGACCCTAAAGCCAATGTGGCGCCAACTTGTGTTAACAACTTCCTCTTGTGTGATAAGAGCACTACTGGACACTTGAATATTCACTAGTCGCTATCTCTTTCTCTTCTTTTCCTTCAAAAACAAGAGAATTCTTTTTTATGTGTAATTACATATAACGGAAGTTCATCAATCATCCGCATAAACTTGTCAACAATTGCTATCATTTCTTTCATGTCTGACCCACGCTTCCTTGATTGACCACCTTGAAGCAAACGTGTGTGTAAACTCTAAAAAATGGTTGTTTCATTCTTCTCACGTCTATAGGAAAAAAAAGACGGGTAGGGGAATCGAAATCCACTTTCTATTTGAGTGAGGAAATTTCGATCGTTTTGCAGACTTTACTTTACACTTTAATTTCATTTGTATATTTTTTAAAATTCTAAAGGTCACACACAATTGCTCTTTAAATTAAGAAATCTCAAGTGCGTTATGATGCGGTGGGAGATAAGTTTTGGTAGTATGAAGTGGTAGATCGACTACTTGTCACTGTTTATTTTATTTATAAGTTTAATCCAAAGATTTATTCCTGTGGTTTTCTCATTTTTACCTTTTTTCTTTTCCAAAATCTTAATCCAAAATTAATGAATCTTTCTTTGGGAATTGAGAGATCAGAAGGGAAAAAATGATTCATGATAAAAAGCAACAGAAAATGACCGTAATAAAAACTATAATCTTGTAGTTAATGCCAAAAACGTGCATTTGGCAGTTTATTCGCTTTGAAAATGATAGCCAAATTGAGCTTTAACTCCGCAGAGGGAAACTGTATTGGTTAGTTTATGATTACGAAGCATGAGATTAGAAAGAAAGTGTGGACTGATAACGTCTTCCCCCAGGCCAATCTTCAATGGATGATCTCAAGGCAAACAATATATAAAGTCTAACCAATTACTCGATTAAAATATATTTTCTTGTTCGGGAAAAGAAAAAAAAATGTGAAATAAAAAAACTGTTCAAAAAAAACAAACAAATTGCACGTTGCCTGTTTACAGATTATACTGGAAACCAAGTGGAAAATGCAAAATGTTGCTAGGAAACTCTCTAGGACGGTCGCTCGGGTGCCCCATTTGATTCTATTTTAGCGTGCTATGCAACCATGGATTTTTCAGGTCTACAAATTCAAAATTCATGCAAACCTTTCCACACATGTCTCTAATACTTGTCTAATCTCAACGGAGGTTTGTAATAACAATAAAAAATAGGTATAATAAAAAAACTACGCATTCCGTGAATATCACCTGACCCTTCGGCGCATAAATCTGGTTTATGCTATAAATTATTTTGCAAAGTGGGAAAATTTTACGCTTGGGCTATGGATTATTTTTCTTTCACTACTAAATATAACTCATTCGTTTGACAGTTTGGGGCCTCACGTGAAAAATACAACTGAGAATTTTTTATATATATATTGTGTAATTAGGTTTTTAAGGGTCCAGATGATAAATTAGCCGCGTTGACCAAGTGTCAAATTAAAACGGTGGAAAAAGTTTGGTGAGCGCAGCGTCGCAAGAGGCATTTGCAGGTGACCTTAGGAGAAAGTGATGCTTGTGAAGTTTGTCTAAGATGTGATGCAGGTCATCGAGGTGAAGTGGGCACAGACGCTTTGGTGATCGGCAACTGTTGCTTGAAAGCAAATCGATTGGAGGCAGGTTCTATTCAGTAGCGACTGTATAGAGACAAATTAGAATTGTGCAAAGTTCAGTGAAGCAAGAATGGTTAAGATAAACAACTACTGCATTACACTTTTGTTTCGTGACTAACTTAACTGCATTTGTTGAATGGAGAAATTTCGTGATTGCATGATGAGTGCTAATTAGCTCATCATATTAGGCTATGTGAAATTCGAATGCCAAGTAGATGAATGAGAGCAAAGTCAATATGAAATCTGGGTTTATTAAAGTAGATACCGTAATCATAGCGAATTGTTCGATAATAAGCAGATGCTTTTATTATCTTTATTAAATGTAATATTTCTCAAGTAGTCGTCATCGACCAACTTCAGTTATAATATTATGTATTAACTTGTGTCTCACGGCATGTGTCACAAATAAGCACGTGAAAACTTGTTTACGGGGAGGCATTTGGTAAAAATAGACAAACTTGCACGGAATTGGAACTACACAAATACTGGATGTGAATTATTAAAATTAAAAATTTTTGCTTTTATTTTTGGACATATTAACATTCCCTCTGCTTATTTATTTATTAATGTTTCAGCCGGTATAAAAATACTTTTCAAAACCGGAAAAAATATGTCAATAAACGGACTTTCCTCACTATGGAAATTATTACAGTTATCTAGGTTAAAACCGAATAATTTTTTCAATGTTACTCTCTTAGAACATAAAAAATATTAAACATAAGGTTTATTACAGTTTTAGTGAATCACATGAATGAATCAAACTGTTTCTAAGCGTTTGCTGATCATAAAACTTAACTGAAAGGTAAAAACATACAATAAAAATGATTAGTTGAGCTTGCGTATAGGTACTTATCGCGTTAACGGTTTATTATAGCCGTTCAACATCAAAACTGGCTATAATTACAAACCGAGCTGCAGTTATAAAACTATGTTGTAATATAAGGCAGCCAATCAACCGGTGGTTTACTATTGCTACCTTATGGCACAGTATTTTATCACGAACTAAACGGTAGGTCATGAATGCATTCAATGCGCCATCATTAAACACTTTGGTAATTAATGGAATGCCTAACATACAAAAAGCAACCGCTAACTTTTCAATGCGGATTTGTAATGATTAATGAAAAAGAACGATCGGAGATACGATCCATTTGTACCTTAAGAGAGAAGGAAGATAAAGATGGAGAAAGGTTTTGGTGTTGAAAATGTTGAATTAGGCTCTATTGACTAAAAGGTTGAAGTGAACTCTACTGTAGTGCCCTATGCAGAAGAAAAGCTGCAAATTGCACTTTGTTCCTGCAATGATGGGATGGGGCCTTGAGTTTCCTTTAATCTTTGAGTAATACAAGATCTAATTTTCTTCCCATCTTCCTTTTTGGTTCCTTCTCTTCTGAGAGTGTAGCTCATGCATTTTTCTGTTTATTGCCACTACAGGTCCTAAGCAATTCCTTTGAGATGTGGGAGAAGTGTTTTGATGTCACATCTCGTTCTTAACAGGTGAAAGCATGTAACTTTTTTTTTTTGTAATGGAAAAAAGAGGTATCCACAAACATGTTTTATGCGAGGAATACGAAATTGGCTTGGTGAAATGTACGGGTTCAGAGTTTCTATTAAATGAATTATCTGGTGTTCCCCTCCCCGATTTCAAAGGAAAAAAAAAAAAAACATTGTGAGTGCCACGTTGGTTGACGTAGAATATTATTCCGGAGGATGTTACATTCAATATCTATCTAAAAAATTTAAAAAATATGGAGCATTTCATTTCATGCATTTGGTCTTCACTTGTTATTGCAGTACAATCAATGGGGCGAAGTCGCTTCGGTAGTTCCAATAATGGCCGCAGTTCTAACAATGGTGGTGCGTCGGTACTGCCAGGTGGATTTATTTCCGGTTCCACCTGACAGTACCGACACCATTGTTAGAACTGCGGCCATTATTAGAACTACCGAAGCGACTTCGCCCCATTAATTTTATGAGTACAGTCAGTTCAATGAAAATATTATTTACACATTTTTTACTAATGCACGAGCTGACTTTTAGAAACACTCTTCTGAGGTCTTTTGTATTCATGTATAAAGTACATTTTTCTTTATGGTTGCCGTTGCAGCTTAAAATAACCTCTTATATAAACATCGGAAGGACATTAATTATACTTTTATAAAGTATTTTCAAACATACATTCTTTTTACACACCCGACATTTTAATTTTAAAACGTTTCTGTCGCTCAAGCATTAAATTTATACAATTTTATTACATGGTAAAACTAATTTATACCACAAAATGCGACTGCGTAAACACTAGAAAAAGATAAATTTTACAGCTAAGATTTAAAGGTGGAAATAAATTCTATGTAAACATTCGCCTTAAGCAGTGAAGTTTGGATTACAAAATTTCGGTTAAAAAAACACAGTCTTGAGGAGTTTATCGGAGGCGTTTAGCAAGTCGTCTCCGTTACCAGCTAAACTGTCAGTCTTGTCTTTCATACTGACGTTTCGCAGTATATGGTTGTGGAGAAGAAGAAATTCGATCGAAAGAGGAAGTTAAAGGAAAGGCAATGGTGGACGAGACGAGAATCTTCCGCACATGAGGTCACTTCACTGATAGATGTTACTCTGTCGCTTCCATTTCCACGTCGGAATTCAATTGGCAGCGAGGAATTGATGCACTCCAATGCTCTTCGTGGAATTAATCGGATTTGATTTGGCAAAGTAGACCTGAAAAAAGACAGTCCCTCTCTCTCTCTCTCTCTCTCTTCCTGCCTGCTTTCTATTTCACTACTTTTTATTCCTTCACTCTTTTGTTCACTTTTATGTCAGTCACGTTAAGGTTTCATTTCATTTTCATTTACTTGGATTGATAAAACAAGTGCTGGCAGTGTTTTCAACTTGTTTAACTCCATTGCGCCAGAGATTAGTGATAAGATTAAAATTTTAATCCTATAGCTGCGAGCATGTTTAATTGGTTGATGAAAATTGCAAACTAATCATGCACACGACACAAAATATGTCACACAAATTGCAAAGTAATTACGTGATAATTTTTCAATCCATTATTTTTATCCAGAAAAAGTTTCGTTAAAAAAATCCTAAATCTCCCAGTGCAATTACAATTTAAAATATTCCAAAGTGTAGAACCGAGAGATTTAAAATCTTCATATTTCATGAATATTCTAAAAAGAATTTTAGCTCGCTTCTTGGACGAATCGCATTTGATATTTGCTACTTCATCGATCAAATGTTGTCAACATTCATTGAATAGACAGCACAAAAATTGGATTATCCTGAAAGTTGTAACTCTCCAAAAACTCATCCATCCTGTTCCTCGCGATAAAAATAACAATTTATTCATTAAAAGTCATCAAGATCATTAGTCCATCCATTAACCGTTGACTACTCCCCGGAGACATTTCATCGAGAGAGAGAGAGACACTAGTAATATATATATATATATATACTCCCTATGTCTTAAGCATTGATTTTTAACACAGGGTCACATTTTGGACATAACACAATCTCACTCTGCCAATTCATTAATAATAAATACAAATAAAATAAATTACTCATCGACCAGACTCTCAACATTTAGCCTTGCTAGTAGTGCTTGTCGACATCTGCCTCTTTGAAAAGCCTTATCGAATGTGTAGTGAACAAATCTCTATAGTGATCGAGATAAGTGAGCGCAAAATCAATACCCTAATGACGACATTGTACTTGTATTGCGACATTTAAACTTCTCGGAGTAATATCGAAAAAAAAAAAATTTCTAATGTTTGTTTTGCAATGTGCTGCTTAAACATATTGAATTTAATTTTAAAAATGGGAGGTCGTGTTCTACTAAAAGAAAAAAATGTAATCGCTTTGTGTACACCTATTAAAGCCTCGTATTTGAGTCGTTCTGTTTCGCTCGTTTGTTAAATTGCTAATCACTGAAATAGTATTTCAAAAACAAGTTCTGCTAATTATAATTTAAATGAAAAGATTAAAATTGTTTTCAATATGAGAGTTCATTTAATAAGTCTTTCGGTCTTGTAACAAGTATTTTCGAGTTGTTAATTAAGTGATAAAGTAGCGATTATGAGCCACAGCTGTACTGGACCAATGCATTTTTCAATGCAGTTTAAACCCAATGTTAATCTCTAGGTTCTAAGCTAATTATCTCACTTGTTTCTACGTAATTGGATATAATATGTAGTGGCGTTATAAATTCGTTTATCAACTAGATATATACACCCAAAAAAAAAAAAAAAAAAAAAACCGAACAGGTGAATGTTTCGAGAAAAAAAAAATCGATTTATGGCTAATGAAGCTCTTAGAATTAAACTGCTGTCCACACCTGAGGTAATTTGGTTCTGACTAATCGAACTTGGGTTCAACTAAATCGATTTTCTAACGGAAATAACTTTTTACCTATTTCTTGTAGAATAAATTAGATTTTAAAGTGTTTCACAAACGAGGCGAATATAAGAGGTAAACACAAACCAAAAAAAAGTTGTGTTTTATCATCCATTCACCCCGTATTTTATGCGCTGACCTTGTTTGCAATATAATACCGAAATATGTTTTTCTGAATCCAAGTTTTGGCATTTTCGGCATTGCCAAAACCAGGGTATGACGTGTGCAAACAAAGCTGAAAAGCTGCACGTTACGTACATCGCGAGCCAACCTCGATAGCGGCTTTATCTAGTCGCTATCTGCATGCACTGCAACATCAGCTGCGGCATTTTCTTCAGATTTGTGCACGTCACCATCTGTTTTGGCAATGGCGAAAATACCAAAAACCGGACGTAGAAATAAATTTCGACAATTTATTGTAAATAAAGTAAGATCTTATGGAAAGGGTATACTTTTTCATCTATTCATCTCTAGTATTCGTCTCGTTCAGCTTTAATCAAACTTTTTACTTTCACTTGTAATACCCCTCTCTACGAATGTCCCAATTTTACCAATCCACGTTTATTTTCCAATCTTTTTGTCTTTCACTTCAATACATTTCTGGCATTTCATATGAAAGAGATAGATATTGGAACGCATCAAATTTTTAATAAAGCACGAACATAACCCTACGTCTCTAAATTGGAAACGGAATTGCTATCGGCATTTTACTGCTACATAATGTTTCGACTTTAGTACTGTCAGGTCAATGCAACCCCTAACGTTACTTTGTATTTTGAGCTGAATTTTCACTTTTAATGTATAGCCCTATAGAGATCATAGTTGAAGTACACCAGATGTCAGCTATTACTATTGATATTGAGTTTGTGATTTAAACACCATTTGACATTTAGGCAATTCGTTTCCTCTCTACTTTCAAACTTTGGGGTTTCACCGCATTAAACTTTAAATTTTATTCTCGTTCAGATTGTTGATGCAATAGGCTGCAATTTGAGAGCCCAACTATGTGGAACGTCGAAACGTATTGGAATTTGCATATGTACTTAGCCCGCAGCATTAAAAAAAAATCACCAGGGGGCAGATGGAAAGTATTTTCTAATTAGACCATTAAAATTTTGAAATTGTTTACCTCTATAGCAAGTCGATTTATTAATTTTTAAAGTTCATCTTGCATAAGGTTTTTAAGTATATCGAATTCTTTTGTAATTTTAATTAAATTTCTTATCTCGTTATGAAACGTTAAAAGTTTTACTCGAAATTTTCCATTGTGCCTATTTGATTGAAATAATTTTGAATGTTTAATTGGAAGTTATTAATGGCGAATTAGTACTTGAAACTGGCCATTTAACATGTCCAACTATGAACACTATTTTCTGGTTAATTGTGATTTGCAAGTTATTTCTAAAAATAAGTGATCAACCAGAGGAGGATCAGCAAAACCCAAGCCTCAAGCAATTTTGACATTAATGGAACGATCGATAATCGTAAATTAGTACAGGGCACAGCTTCGAAGCAATTTTCCCACCTTGATCTAATTTCACCTGTAAACATAGATGAGGTATGGGTAAGAAACCTTTACTAAAGTTACAACCGATCTACTGTTCAAATTGAATTTCTATTGCACCTATCAGCTTTTATCCCCGCTATTTCAATCTAGGAATACTTCAACAACAAAAAAAATAATAGTAATTACGGTAAATGGAAAATATTTCTAACGGAAACTCCACCGTTTATCATAACTTTAAATCAATTTACACCGATGTTGTGATAATCATGCAATTAAATTCTGACAACGATTTTATACGAGCATAACACAAAGGCCAAAGTGTGTTGTTTTAATTCTCATTAAAACATTCCTCAAATAATCCCAGGTGTGTGGGCTGGTAAATAATTTGCTAATATAAACACCAGGGAAAGAAATTACAAATTTTTTTCTCGACCATTCTGTTAACAAAAAAACCAAGAATTTCCTCCTTTTACTTTTTAAAGAAACAATTCGATCCTTAATACTTTTATCAAACACAAAGAGCTTAACTTTATTTGTACAACTTTTTTCTCTAACATGACCTTATTTGTAAATAATCAATTACAGAATATTGACTTCTTACAGCTGAATAGTAAATCCGGCTTCACGGCTTAATTAAGCCCCAATTTCACATTGGTATTGACAATTTCTGTACGTATAATGCATATTCATTGCATGAGTCAGACCCATTACTGCACGATCAAATTGATAATTATTTTTCAGTGTTTACCTATATCCAAGTCCAATTTCACGCACTTATACAATTTTAAAAGTGGGAAAATAAGAAACACAAGAGGGAAGCTGAAACTTGTACAAGGTATAGTTGGAAATTGTCAACATCCTCATTAGTAGGCTGTAGATGTTTGCACAAGTCCAAGGAAATGACATTGAACACGCATTTGTCCCCATCTCAAACTCAGCAGCCGACTTCCTCTCTTGGTACCGGTATCAAATGGAAAACGAAACAGAATTTGCAACGGAATAAATTACTATGCCAAACGTGGTTTGCGCCAAGTGGCCAACCGTATCCGTACTAGGAATATAAATGACCTCTAGATGATGATGGATGAGCAACATTATTATACTTACACGAAAAAAATGAAGTCTCCATTTTCAATAGATTGGCAAGAAATGGACTACAAATGTCAAGTTGAGTGAGAATTAATTAAAAAGAAAGGGGATGACGAATTGCTTCGAATAAATGAATCATTAGTTCAAAAACTTTAATTAAGTTAAGAAGGAAATTTTTTTTTAAAAATTTCTTTCAATAGTCATCAGATGTCATTTTTAATGAAACGTGCGAC
>JAQGAS010000237.1:0-71122 GCA_034686365.1 Pachymerium ferrugineum | reverse complement strand
AAAAACGATTCTCACGTTAAATCTCTAAATCTTGAACCACATTACTAAAATCAGTATGCAGCACATTTAATCAAAATATCACAACAGGAAAATGACACACTCAAACAATTAAATCCAATGACACTGAATCAGTAAAAATGACCAAACCAAATGACACACACAAAACAAAACAAAAACATTATCACGCAACCCACCCCCAAATACCCTCGTTCCTACCACCCGAAACCGGAAGTTGGACACGAAAACAACCTCACAAAATAATTAACCTCCAATTACAGTTCCTCAACCATATTTACACCCAATTTATTTCCATATGCATTTTTTCCCCCACCAAACCATAATATTAAATATAAATCTGGATGAGTTTAATCCTTTTCCCCCCGCCTGCTACTAATTGCTTCCTGTACGCATCATTGCCATTTAATGCAGCAGGAAGTTGGGACTGGTTATGTTGAGTGTCATTTGCCTCATTTGATTCAAATGGACTTCTTGTGTTGCTGTTTAGAGAGGCTTATTTCTAATTTGTCAACCCATTTCCCTAACCCGGGGCAAAACTTCTTTTTTTAACACACCCATAAACAAAATCCTAATCCCTTTTAATTATGCAAATACCATCCAATTACTTTTTTACTCCACTCTACAAACGAAACCTCTTTAATTTACCTCCAAACTTTTTTATTCCCCCTCCAATGTTGTGGTTTTCTTATGACTTTTCCTAAAGTGTCTTTGTATGTAGAAACCACTGATGGCACTGTCAAGTTATGAGCTTTGAAAATGTAACCTTTTTCACGAGTCATCATTCATCACTCTATTTGACACGTGCAACCAGGGGGACGTAGAGTGTGTGTAAGGGTGGCGTTTTTTTTTAAAGGCTTGGCGGCAAATTTTTTTTCTGTGCAAATCTTCCATAGTGGTTGAAAAAAAAAATTCAACCACTAGAAAAAAAAATATAAAGTCCTCACACTCTAAATTTTGTACATGGAATTTTACTTTTTTGGCATTAGGCTAATGTCGTCGCCTAATGGCCGTCGGGAGAAAGAAAAATCACTGCAAATTCATATTCCATTTGTGGGTAAGACAAAAAAAGACAGAAAAAATTCCATCATAACTAATTCCCCTTTTTAGAGGGAAAAAAAATTGTCACTTTATAAAAACGAGTAGTTTTTCTATCTCAATCCCATAATCCCCTCTTGCATTCCAATAGCCCAATACACAAAGTCCCTTTCATGCAAATGCCCACTCCTAAACCCCCAACCTTTTCTGCATTTCGAGCACCAATTTCCAACCATCAATTTCCCAGTATCAATTTTCATTTTTGTCACTACAAAAAGTGGCGCTAGGGAGAATTCTTAAAACCTTCCCACTTTGACCAACATATAAACACTCAATTTATAATAACCAAAAAAAAAAAAAAAACCCAGACAGATTTATACTACAGATAAAAACCCTTTCAATCCATATTTTCCACCATCTTTGATGCATATTAATTGTATCCATCCGTGCATTTTGCCTCAGACATCTGATAACACGCAACCCCTATGGGATAAACCATCTTGCACCCCTTTCAAATGCTCCCTTTTCACGACTCCCTTGTGATCATGCATAGAGTAATCAATAAAAAGACACGTTTTTCCCCCTTTGCATTTCAAAAACACATTGGAATTCGACAAACTTAGAATCACCACAGCTGGTTATATGTGCAATCTTCACGTCTTATCAGCAACTGTCCAAAGGGGGCGGTTACGCATCTCTTGGCCGCAGTTCGTTCACCCACCCGCGTCTGGAGGTTTGGGCCCCACCCAAAACTAATGCAGTCCAGAGAAAGAGAGAGAGGCCCCTTTGTCGCCATGGCAGCTTCCCAAATTAGTAGGTGCCTTGCTGGTGTCATCCATCGTGTTATGGGTCTGCAAAGATAGAGGCCAGAGGGCGCCTGTCCAAACCTCACCCCAATCACTGGACTATAGTAGAGGGCTTGTAAGAGATGAGATATAACAACAAGGCAAGGAAATAATGTTTATCTCTTCTAATGAAATGTTGATCTCAAACTCTGTCCATTTCACGGACAATTTACGAGCTTCATCTTGCAGAAGGGGAGGAAGAAATAATCCCAACTTTTTTTATGAGATGTGGTCAAGTGTGTTGTCCGCCAGGTGTCGTGCATGTCAGTGAAGGGGTGGAGTAGCAAGACGTATTGCGCTTGGGTTTGGAATTCCATTTTGGTCGGCACAAACGACAACACATGGGAGAGATTCTTGGCTCCAGATTGTGGTCAACAGCCAAAACCCGCGGCGTGCCTTTGGTTGTGGATGGGGGGACCCAGACGCGTGGTCAAACCCCCACCCCCTTATGGTCCATTTACTTCTGACTTGTGGCGTTATTACTGCTGACCAGCGGAGATTGCTGCGGTCACTTTCAAACCCCATACGACTTCCTCAATGTCATTGTGAAGAAGAGGCATTCGCGGTGTACCCCAAGAGCGTCTTAAATTCCCGGCTCCCTCTTTACTCCAATTGATTTCGAGTCAAACTTGCCCTATGAGAGCTTTAGTCCTAACAAAAACAATCGTCTTTATTTTGTATTAGCAGATAGTCCAAACATCACTTCCAGTTGCATTAAAGATATTAAATTCACAAGACATTTATATGGTAATTTCTTTTGGGTAGTTTATCAATTTGATATTTCTATCTAAAATGCAAATACCGATAAGCTTCTAATAAATATACGGCAATTGTTTGTTTTTGGAGCAGGTCACGCGGCTTTTCTAGTTGAGTTAGAGATACTAAATAATCAGGGTAGCAGTATAAAAAAATATAATATTTGAATTTCCTGTAAAATTTGGGTTTTCTAACTCGATTGGAGTTTCTTTTGGTTTAGGCCACTCACAAATATAAATAAAAGTCAGTATATAACATTTTTTTCCAAAATGGTCTTGTTGTTAAGTTAGGTCTTCCAAATCTATAACTTAATGTGCCCTATTGATTCTAAGGTCATTTGCAAACCAGACGTATCTTAACCTTCTAAAATTAATGAATCTCTCGGGAGTCAATTCAAGGGCATTCTCCTTTTGTCCGTTTGCAATTCCCCTGTGGTCACACTCGAAAAACGGTTGAAATGTCAACTCATCGCGTCTCTAGTCGACAGGTGAGTTGTTGCAAACCCAACTCACCCCAGGTACCATGTCGAGCAAATGATTATCTTTAGTCGGAACTCAAGAATCTTGCCGTGTACACCTACAAACAGGTCTCCAGCTGCGATTCGAGAGGGGCGAATTCCAGATTGATTCTACTGATAACATCATCATTGCACGTGACTTATTGGTCCATCAAAACACTGCACCTCATTCTCCCCCATCAAAAAAATTCCATCTCCCTACCATCACCCCACCTTGTAATTTCAATTTCCACTTATCCTTAACATAGAAATATTATGTCTCCACCGGTCCAAACATTAACCGGACTTTATCTCACCCACAAAAACCAGAATGACAGGAGAAGGGGGGATGATCAAAGAGACGCCTCAGTGCCATCAGATAGAGCACGAGGCGCGACGCGTAGCACCAATTACACGACTTCTTATTTGATGGCTATCGAGAGTATAACCAGAGGGTGAGGGGGATATCTGAGCACCTCACAGACGTAAAGTAAAAGAACAAAATCCAAAGACTCTTATCAGAAGAACAAGAAAGACTCCTCATACACCTGCGTCTTCCCCCCTCTTCTTGTCAGATGGCAAAGGGGATGGTCACTTGTGCGGTGACAAAAGGTAATCATGAGTGGGTAAGGGGGATAAGAAAGTAAAGCTGTCTTCTGATACGATCAGCCGACTTGGAGAAAAAGAGAGATTATGTATTAGAGGACACTTTCCCTTCTGAGTGGGGGTTTGATGATTTTTTTTCTGTTTTGGTTGTGTTCCTCTTCCTCTTCGTGCGCGTCCATCGACGCATGACTCCGAACCTTAAGGTTGTTCCTTCCTCGTCGGAAATGGATCGGGGCATAGAGACTCGGGCAAGTCATCTGTACTTGTCAGTGCAGACAAGAAAGGCTTAATTTTTCAAAACAGAAAAATTGCTACTAGAAATTGGATTGAGAACGTATTAAACTTGTCATCGCCAACTTGTGGTTGGATACATCCATCAATCACAGCTACCATTAACCGGATGTGGTGATAGAAAGAAAAGGGGGGGTATTAAAAAAAATATTTTTTTTTCTTCACCCCAGAAAAAAAAAAATATCATTAGACAAAACTGACCTTCAAATATACTCTCCCGAGTAAATCCCTTGAAAAAAATTCTCTCCCGGTCACTCAATTCCCGTTTCTCATCACCAACATGACACTGTACTTCTGGTTTGAAAATTTAATTTTACTTTTAACATTTTTTTTCCTACCCATTCTTATTTTCCATCTATCCTAAGACCTCTTGCCCCCTTTGTCTGATGGGATTCACTGCAGCATCTTTTTATTCCGACCTATAAAGTCCATTTATAATCTTCACATATATATACAAAAATACACATTTTTTCCTCTCCCCCTACAACTTTTCCTTCTTTGGTCATAAGGGGGAGTGTTTTTCAGTCTTGTGTCCGTTGGCCCTAGTCATCAATCATGCAGCCTCCTTCAACCCAACTATTGCCTCAAGTCTTATTAAGCAATAAAAAGCAGGCAAAATCCATTATGTTTAAAATGTCCTCTAGGAAGTTGCAAACTGACACGAAATTACGTGTATAAAAATTAAGTATCACATACATATTTAATAATAAAAAAGTCTTTATTGACACGCAAAGAAAATTTGGCAACACTTTGCCAAATAATGAATTTGTTTGAAAGATGAAAAAAAAATTATATGAAAAGAAGAGAGAAAAGTGAAGTGGACTCTATATACAAGCCCATTTGGGTTCTCTTGACAAGTCGATAAGCTGCCGTCATGGCAAGAAATGAGAGGACAAAAGCTCCCCCTTACACATTTGCCCTTCTTCAGACAGGTTTAGGTTTCTGCAATTCGCATCTTGTATTATATCTTGCAATACTCTGCCACCAACCCACCCCTCATTGCGTGATAACCTCAGTCTCACCTTCCGCCAGATGCACAACGGAGCCCGGATGACAGTTGTGAAGGGAAGGAGGAGAATGGGAACGCTTCTACACCCATATCTTGGTGACACTGTCGAAAAATTCAATATGGTAGGGGGTGCCAAGATATCGACCACCAACGAGGTCCATTGTCTGCTCGTGAAAAGGTCAGAATCGGGGTTTAATTTGGAAGCGATAATCTGCCTGGCTGCGTTGACAGGAGATGTTCCCCCCCCTTCCTCCTAACATTCTCTTTCTATATAAGGCCCCTCTACATGATAACTAGTTGTCATATTGATGAATTAACCCTTTATGACATATGATTTTTACCCCTTCGTAGTTTTCCTCTGAGTCACATGACAAATTATCCGCCATTTTGTGTATATACCTACGTAGGCTTAACTATTTGGGTCAATGCTTTTAGGATATCCCACTCATGACACTGATCTCAGTGAGGATTTTGATGATAAAAGAACTCAGCAACAGGAAATTAAGTCCCATGACAAGAACTTGGATTTTTTTTTACCCCCTGTTCTAGTCATTTTACCCTCTTTTTTTTATTTAATCTCAAGGAGACACTGATTACACAAAAATCTCTATTTTTTTGAGTGTTGAAAAAAGTCCTCTCTCTCTCTTACTCTTACTAATCAACATTAATTTCTCAGTACAAAATACAAAATGGTGATTAACTTGGCAGACAAGACAGTGACAGAGTGTGACAAATGTTAGGGACAATTATCTACCCCTAAAATACCATCAGAGAAAGAGAAAATTCTCTCTCCAAGTGGATCACTTTCAATTTTTTCGTTCTCCTTTCATTTTTTCATACTATAAGCAAAAAGCATCAACTTTTTTTTTTTATCTTCTACTTCACTTCTAGTATCGTTTCCTTTGTGTGCGCATGGGAAATGCAAGATAAATGGGACCAGAGTCGAGTACAGAGTAGCAATATTGCCTCCCTATGCAAATTTCATTAGTAACTTCAAAGTTGTTTGCGAAGGGTATTCACCAGAACCTAAGAATCAATATTCTTCAAAAAACAACCTTTTCTTACCAACAAACAACAACAAGAAAAATTCATTGCAAACAACGCCACCATTTAACTAAAAATACCAAAAACTCAATTACCACAATAGAAGAGGTCGAGTATAAATTACAGGTCTGTCTGATCAATGACAGGAGGTCCCAACCGACACACCCCCCGAGGCCACCACATTGATGAGGGGTGCACAGTGGGGCTAATAGTGTGACAGCATGTCCCACATATCATCCTGACCAACTCAACAAACCCGCCAATTGTCCCTCTCTCTCTCTCTTACTCACAAAACCCCTAAAATAACCCCCAAAAAGGCCAATCACTGTAATCGAACACAATTCCAACTGTGCGACCCAACAACCACCAGTTGCACATTTTTTCCCTCTTTTAAAAAAAACCCCTACTTTTTATCCCTCCTTTAACCAACCCATCAAATTATAGTCGTTACATGTGGCATGAATCAATCGTCAAAATTCGACTCCCGTAGGGCAACATTTGGTCACTTGACGGCGCTGTGATTGCCTAGTCCTAGTCGATTCAGGTCTCGTGTTAGCCAGAAGCCTTAATGGCTAGTCATCAAGCGGACAAATTAAAATCGAAGCCCTCGGAGCACCTGAGCTCCACCTGATTTATCTCATGCTAATTCGCTCTATAATACACCTCGACTTATGTTGGTGTAGGCGGGTATCTCATTTGGCATTCCGCACCAGTCGTCTCTTCAACCGGAGGTGTCTCTCTCTCTCTCTCTTGTGGAATGTCTCATTACCACTAGACCATAATTGTCCTTACTCCGACTTTCTCCGCCCCACAGACCTGTACTTTTGTTTTATGTTTGAGGGGCGCCTCCCCGCGGGGGCTCCGAGCAGCCCTGTAATTTGGCGCCAGGACACACTTTTTTTTTATTCTTTCTTTAAAGACCTCTTTCTTTAAGAGTCCACCTTTGTCTATTTTTCACCTTCTAAGCTCCTATATAAAAGTTTGTTGAGTTAATTTAACCCACCCCTGAAATTCCCTTGAAAAAATTCTTGGTGGATTCCCGAATTCCTTGTTCTTGTTGACAGCAAATTAACTCCTGCAGTTGACAAATGGAGTGGTGGACCCTTTTGCCTACTCCCTAATTATAGACGAAAAGCGTCAAAGTTGGTGTGTTTTCTGGTTTTAACTCCCCCTGGTGTTAAGAATGTTTGTTTCTAAATTATATCTTTTTGTCTTCAACAGCTTTGGATAAACTGGGCTTCCGTCATCTGTACAATTGCAGCCAAGTTGAAATCGTACACCCTAACATCGTGTTCGACATTGCGAGTCTCATGTTGTACGGTTGCCAAGCGACTCCTATCCGCCTCAAGATTCTTTTGGATCGACTTTTCAGCGTTTTGCAGCATGAGGAAGTTTTACAAGTTCTTCACGGCTTTGGTTGGAAATATGAAGATTATGCTCGAGGCTACATCTTACAGGTAAATTAACTCTTTGATTTCTTGTTTGTTGACTTTCATCTTGTATTACCCCCTGACTGCTTCGCTGTTTTTTTTTTTTTTTTTTTAAATTAAAAAGTTTTATTTTTCAATACACCCAAACAAAACAATAAATCAACATTTTATTTCTTTATATTCCTTCAAAAAAGTGATTTCCATTTCTCTTGTGGGTGGCAGTACACACGGTCCAATTGGTAGCGTCAATATAAAAACGGGCCGTTCTATTTCCCGCATGTTGCTGCTTACAACAGCATTGTAGGGGTCGCCTCGCGTGATGGATTTTTTCAGCTATGACAGCATTCAATTTTAAAGCAAGGCACACCCCCAACACGAGGGTCTTTTCTCTATATATGTGATGTCGAGGTGAATAAATTGAAAATTTGACAACCACTTGCAAACGCTTTTCAAGGTATTTTCAGAATATGACACCTGAACCCATTTCTCTCACGCCTACAATTTAATGACCAAAGAATGACAAACCTGACACAAGGGGGAAGGGGCGTTGCGCTCCCTCGCCTTTAAAATAACTGAGAGGTTTCACGGCTTGTAAACATTTTTCCAAGATGAATGCCTGTCGGAATGAAAACACGGTTTGTGTCACAATAACACGACACACGTAACGGATGAACGTAACGAATGGCAAGTCCATTTTTCACTTGCAATCAGTAATAGGCAGCGGGGGCGCGGTCAGCGAGGGGTCATTTGGTACAAATTGGACAAGGACACATCCCAAGAGACGACTTTTTATCGTATGACACCAGCACCATTAACCAATTGGTTGGCACGGAGCTCGTTAAATGGGCTGCCCACCACCTTTTCTTGATAACCGGTGTTGGTAGGCAGTTTGTCACTTGAAGCGCCACCACTCAGCAGTGGTGGGATCAAATAAATCAGCCTCATCTCATACACCAGTTTGGGGGGGTCCCCTCGGCCACAAAATGTGTGTTTGGGGAAAGTGGAATGGACAAACTAAATCATTTCCAAGTGGCACATTTAAGGGCTAACTATAAATCTAGGAGTCCATGTGACGCCTCGCTACGCTACCATTGCGATGCTCAAGCGTCCGGAAAAGACAACTTGGTCCCTTATCGCGTCTAAATAACGCTCGACACCTTAAAACTGCCCTACGACCTCATAATACACCTCTCTTTACCCTCTTTAATCTATTTAGAGCAGAACAAACGTCACTTCCGGTTTAGTTATCATCTTTTAATTCATTCACAACAAAAATACAATTCTAGTAATAATCTATTTAATACTCTATCACAACCGAAAATTTAGTAAATTTTTCTTAAAATTTCAAAACTATACTCTACTTATTTCTTGAAAACGGTACTTCCTGGACGGTTATAATTATTTACAACAATCCACCTTAACCCAAAGTGACGTATTTCCAAATTTCGGTCTTAAAATTCCGTGACATGCTCTTTAACTCATTCAAGAGCACTTCCTGTAAGTAAGGCCTTTCAAATTTCTATACCACCAAAATAATATCACATCTACTGTTAACTTCAATATTCCTTCTCAACCAAAAGTAGCGAATTTTTTTTTTTTATTCCAAGAGTTTTATCACTTCATAAAAAATCAAAGTGTGGGAACGTTTTTAGCAAAATCTTGTCCCACATTTTCTCCACCAACTCACTCGCAACATTAATTAAGACTAGGTTGATTAAAGCAGAAAGAGCATTTAAGATGGTTGCACGACAGCAGGTGAGCTCATCACTGGTGCCTGCGAGCGTCGAGTTAGTTCCGTCTTTGTTTTATGGTGCATTGTCTGTGGCCCACTCATTTGTGACATCGCCACCCCCGAGCGTATCAAAAGACGTCAGCCGCGTTTGATCAACTCACCACGGCTGGGCGTCTTCTTGTCTCCCCTTAAAACCACACCCCCGCGCTCCGAGCGTCACAGCGTGATCTTAATGAAATTGTGTCTTGTGAAAATGCAAGCTAAGAAAATACCATAAAAAAAACTGGGTCTTGGAACTAATATTACAGGTCCCTGCATTTAAAAAAGGGTCTGTCAGTAGGTGTGATTGATCATGCTAATGTAACTCGTGAAGATCCATCAAAGGCGTCCTTCCCCTCTCAGTACACTGACCCACGCTCTTACCTACAAAAATCTCATCAAAATTCACTAGTGGTCACCTTCATAGGACACTAAAGCCGGTCATATTAGCCCTTATTAGCCCGCCAGCAGGAGATCAGAAATTGAGCCAGCCCTTCTTTTAATATTTACTACCATCAATGTCCTTAAACTATTTATAAATTAATTGAGACATGTTGCTGTATTTAAAAATTCATCTTGAACTTGTCTTTCCTTGCACTTGGTCAGGTGTTGAGAAGGCAATGAGCCAACATTCCTCTCTGTCTTTCTCCACGTAGAACAAACATTTCATAGACTCCCCACAGATGGACTGAGTTAAACCCTTTTTTTTTTATCTATTCCTACAACAGCAACAACCAGAAATAAAAAAAGACGGCTTAGCCCTAGGATGTTGAAAGGGTTGTGGTGCCAAATTCGTGGAACCCCCCACGAACTGTTTGCATTTTTCTATCTAGTTTATGTCTATAAAGACACTTTTGAAAGAAGACAGAAAACGTAACAACACACTTTGTTTACGTTTTTCATAACGTTAAACAGGTGTTATAATTACGTAATGAAAACTCTTGAAAAATTTTTTTTTCTTGTTTAACTCCCACGCGCATGTCGAATGTGTCCTTCCTTCTTGTCACGATTCTCACCTCGTTGCCAACATTTGTCACGTCATCGCGTAACATAACCATGACGTTATGACAGCTCGAATTCGGCACGTAATCTTTTCGGGCCCGTTCACTTTTGAAATGTGGGCGTGGTCGTTCTCAATTCCTCCTGTCAAATACGACAAGGACTATCGGGCAAAAGAGTTCCACTTCATTTTAATCTCTCTGTTGCCAGATAAGTAGACCAGTGCCATACCGCCTTTTGGCTTTAAGGTCACCCAGGTCGACATTGGTGAAAACTTAACGTTCTCACCTGTCTCTCTTTTAAAACCAGCACTTAAAATAAACGTCTTAAAGATGAAAGACACGACCTCTAATCATCATATTTTCTTTTTATTTTAGGATAGCCAAGGAACTGTCTTGGACCGATGGACAATAGCAACACGCGAAGAAGAGCCATTGATCTTGCAACAGTTTTTGCGATTTGGTGAAACCAAAGCAATAGCGCAGCAAATTCTTTTACAAGACAACAATGAACGTCCACTGGACTGCATCATGCACCCAACAACACGGACTGAATCTGATATCAAAAAATTCATTGAGCGAACCAACCGGGTGAATGTGTCGTCATCAGGGTCAAGTCGCGTCACCGATAGTTATCCCTACACACCTGGCAAGGGTTCGCATCATGTTACGTCGCAACATCCCCCACCGTTGGTTACAACTAGCCATAAAAACGTAAGGCTTACGCCATCTACTGGTACAAATGGTGGACCAGGAACTATGGGAGCTCATAATCTGTCACCCAATGGTAGTTCGCAACATAGTTTTTGCTCGCCCATCAACTCGACTAGTCCATTAGCTGTCTCACCACTCAACCGGCTTCAGAGTATGCAACCGTACGACTTCCGGAGGGAACGACTCAGTCCAGACTCGAGGCCCCCCGATGGGACCCCGTCGTCCACTTTGGGAACGTTGCCTGTAACGTCACCAACATCCAGCATGGCTGCTATGCCGCCTCAAAGCGTGGCGTTGTCATTGGTTAATTCGAGCAGCAGTTCTGTGATGGCCACTTCCGATTTGAGTGCCACTGACGGCGGATCCGACGACGACAGTAATACGGCGCTTAATTTGAGTCGTACGGCATTAATTGATTCGGTGTACGCGTCACGTAAAGTGAAACACTTGCGAAAATCAGCGAATCCTATGAAACGTCGTTGGAACCCCGTACTGAGCACTATGGTTACAAATCCAGGATCCGGAAAAAAGCGCGTCCAATGCAACGTCTGTCTCAAGACCTTCTGTGATAAGGGCGCACTCAAGATCCATTTCAGTGCCGTGCACCTGCGAGAAATGCACAAATGCACGGTTGAAGGCTGCAATATGATGTTCAGTTCACGTCGCAGTCGCAATCGACACAGTGCGAACCCCAATCCCAAACTGCATACGCCACATTTGAGGAGGAAAATAAGTCCTCACGATGGACGATCGGCAAATCCCCATCCAAATCCGATTATGATAGCAGCTGGACTTTTACCCGGTTTGGGCCACTTGCCCCTAAATGAATCTTTCATCAACTCTTTGAACCCGGCCAATTTATCTCTTCATTCAAGCGAAAACCATGACAAATCGAGACCAGGACTAATCCCCATTCGCATGAGCCCTCCACGGACGACGAGGTCGCCTGAAGAGAGACGAAGTATCACCTCGCCACCTCAGGATCAACCTTATTACATCAACGCCAATGATGACGTCATACCGATGCCCAATTTTAATAAAAGGCCTCGTTTGAGTGACTTGGATGACGGCGAAGATGCGAGTAACGAGGAGGAAGAAGACGTTCCTAAAAATCTCTCTTCAAAGGATGATCAACATGCGGCCAAAGGTGTACGGAAGCGGAAAAGTCTCAATCCAACTCGATGTGCTACGGTAGCTGATGAGGATATACGAATGAATCGGTATAACATGTCGAGTGATGAAATGGATGAGGATGATTCATCGAGTGATACGTTCCTACAGGGGGAGAACAGCATAGAGAATGGAATGGACGGAAAATCGGACGATTTCAAAGACGATGATAAAAGCTCGGATAGTTTAATGGAGTCAAATAATAGCAGTGAAATTAAAAGGGCACCGATGATTCCATTGGACAAAATCAAGCGAGAGAAACATGAAACTGGTGGTGTCGATGAATCGGAGCAGGCGTCCAATGCCGGTGATCAGACGTCAAGCTACGATGAATCTTCGGAAAACGCCCTTAAGCAATTGGAGAGCCTGTCACAGGGCAACTTTGGCGACCTTCTACAATCGCGTTCAATTCTTAGCCAGCCGCATCTTCTCCCAAACGCGCTGGCTCTCCCCCTGGTAGGGATGGGGCTGCCAGGAGGAGGGTTCCGTGACTCGAGTCCAAAACTGGGCTCAACCGACGGCTTCCTCGGACCCCATCAGGGCGGCGGATCGAGTCCCTCGTCACCGCTCTCCGAATCGCAACCCTTTCCAGGGCTTCCGGCGTTCCGTGACGCATCTCTCGTCGGAAACGTCGAAATCCCTGTCGATAAGGACAACCCCCGTCGTTGCATAGCGTGTGGCAAGATCTTCCAGAACCACTTCGGCGTCAAGACCCACTACCAAAACGTGCATCTCAAGTTAATGCACAAATGCACGGTAGAAGGTTGCAATGCCGCCTTCCCGTCGAAGCGCAGCCGCGACCGCCACAGCGCTAACCTCAACCTGCACCGCAAGTTGCTCTCCACCTCAGACAAGGCCTTTCTTGACAAAACCTCGCCATTCGCGGCCAATTTGGTGGGTCATCCGTTACGAGACGAGTTTCTAGCACGCATATATGGCGAACCTCCCGTCTTGCCGCTCGGGTTTGATCCTTACTCCAAGTTGCCCGCAGCTTTGGCCGAGTCGCTGCTCAACAACAACCATCACCACGCCGAAAGACTCTTGCAGAGCAACCATTTGAGTGCTCTGGCACCCCACCTCATCCCTGGCCTTCTCATACCACCACCATTGGCCATGCATCGAGGAGAGATGGCACATGTGGAGACACCTGTCAGTTCAGCTACACCGTCACCTCATAACACTGCGTCTCTGACGCCGGTGCCCTTGTCGTTCAGTCTGGAGGAGGACGCGCCCACCCCCGACGATGAGGGAAAACTGGCCTGTAAGTTTTGCCAGAAAAAGTTTGAAGATGGACATCAAATCAAAGACCACTACGAGAAATTACACGCGCCTGAGATGTTTCGCTGCACAGTGGACGGATGCAATAAACTGTTCACATCAATGAAGAAACGCAATGCCCATAGTCAAAACGAAGCAGCACATAAAACAGTTGCTTCATGACACTCAGCGTGGAAGGAGACATTTGCCTCTTGGCTTTTATTCCATTACCTATCGTGTTTGGTCGAGCAATAAAAAAGTTTAATATAAAATGTGTGGTTAAGGGCATTGCACATTAAAATATTGCACCCGAAGCAGCCCATGAGAACTGCCGTTTTCCCTCAGGTTCCACCTCTCTCACCTGGCGTCTTTTCGAACAATGGCCAGTATGTGTGGGCGTACAGGTGAGCAACGCCAAATAGGCGTTTTAAATAATTGATTAATTAATAAGAGAGAAAAAAAAAAGGCTGTTGTCATTTCTATACGTTGAGTACTGCGTATATTTTATTCTATATAAATGTAAGTACCTGTAACTTATACATGTGTAAAAGTTTTTTTTTTTTCCTTTTTATGTTTTTCTTTTCCTCTTCTTCTTTTTGTTATCTGGTACCATTGCAGTAATTTTTTGTTTGGTATCATTGGATAAAACATCTTCTATTGAAGATTATTACGATATGCAATTTTAACGTTAAAACAAATCGAATGTTTACATGTTGGGATATCACATTTATTATGGGCGTCATTTTTCTCGCAATTTTCTCAACTTCCGGTTATGGAGGAAAAAAAAATGTTTGCATCAGGTGATTGAAATTTCCGGTTACGATATTTTTTTGTAAGTTTTTTGGCACTGTTGAATTATTTTTCTTTTTTTAGAGTGACAATCATAGTATTAAAGTTTGTTTTAAATTTCAAAAAGAAAAAAAACCTGAGGTTTGTGCATGTGCAACTTGTTCGATTTTTTCCTCCCAATTTTGTTGCATTGTTTGTTTTCATGAATGTTGGGTACTGTTACGGGTCACTTAAAAAAAAAGTTGAGAAAAATGTGTCTTTTTTTATTTCAAGCTTTTTCTTTATATAATTTATGCAAAAGTTTTGTTTTTAATAATTTAAATAAAAATGGCTTCCAAAAACGTAAAAAAATGCAATTCCAAAAAAGTGACAAAAAATTCCTACAGTATTTGAGTTTTATCTTTGAAAAAATGGCGACTTCCAGTTCTTTTGTATATACTATAGAGGTCTTTTTGTAGAAAGAAATCAAATCATTTATTCCCTAACTTATTTTCGGTTATTCACTTTAAAACTGGAGAAAACTAAAGGTCAAAGTAAAAAATCCCAAGCAATAAAAAAAGAGAAAAATTGTCATCAATGTCAGAAAAAATTATAAAAAACTGAAAAAAAATCAACAAAAATGTAAAATGTGCAAATTCCTGTCAAAACTCTTTCTAAATCTTGTGAAAAGAAATTTATTATAAAAAAAAAGCCATAACCTGTTAATATTATCCCTCATCAAATCGAAAAATCTTTCAATTTTAACTATGAACCAGTTGTAAAATTTTTCTTTTTCTTGGAAAAATAAAAAAATACACAGAAAAAAATGTCAAATCTTTTTATATATATAAAAATATATGAAATTCCATGTCCAAAGAAATTCCTTTCTCTCCCTCCACTTAATGCAATTAACACAAAAAGATTTCAAAAAGATAAAAACAACACACACTCAATGTAGATTTCATGTTATTTTTTCCACTACGATATTTTACCCACTAAAAAACCGCGACTTAAACTAGACAACTCACAACTTTACGACCATGTCCACCCCTTACCGAGGCCCATTTCTAGGGTCACTAGGTCCAACACCAGTCACGACAAACACGTCCTAACTAAAACCTCGCTGAAAGCCAACCAAATAAACATTTTTTTCTTATTCAAAAATCCAATTAAACATTCTCAAAGGTGAGATAAAAAAAAAAAAAAAAGAAAACCAAACCCAAACTTTTCCTTTCCCCTTCATGATTTTATTCTTCCCTCAATACAGTAAGGGGGTAATGGAGTGGGAATAATGACAAACCACTGACCAGGGGCCTGCAAATTTAATGGGGTGTGGCCACGGACAAGAGGACAGCAGGGGTAAGGGAGAACGAGACTGACCACACAATGACCACCCATTTTTCCATTGCAAAGAAGTTTTTCAAAAAGTGGCAAGATGCATTTTTCATGGTTTGGGAGATATATAGAATAATAAAAAAATATTTCCCATGATTCAAACTTGACAAATTCCTTCACATAGAAAATAAATGAGTAGCGACAGATTTTTCAGTCCAATGACCAAACTCGGTAATTTGTCGTTCAAAACAAAGTGATGCATGTAACTACAAAAGACGCATGCGCAAAACCATTATACCCTTTTTATACCCACGCCCATCAATCTGAAGGTGGTGAACATTTTTGTTGACAGCCACCGGGGACCGACCCCTTTCCCGCCCTGGCGTGTGAATGGGAAAACAGATTGAGTGACCCACCTCTTATACACACCCACGCACATCTGCAAGGGGTCTCACACTCGTCGTTCTAGGGGTGTGGTCACAGAGTTGCTCATTACGGTCCAATATTGATTTTTCTGTCAGGAAGACTCATGCAAGTATCTTTAAAAGTTTGTTTTTTTAAAAATTGATACCAAAGGGGAGAGTAAACGTTGAGTTTTTTTTTTTTATTTATCCCCTAGTGATTTTAAAAAAATATTTTTTAGGATGGACCTCATTGAAATTCGGGCCAAAGTGGTTAATAATTTTCTGAAAAGTTGCGTATATAATTACAGCCTTTCCAGATTTAAACTGAAACTCGTGACATCCACAGAAGCACTTAACCCTTTGGTTCGTGTGAGCGGACAACAGGTCACATCGTCATCAACTGATCAGCATGCTGGCCAGGGAAACGCACCGTGCCAAACGCTCATTGTGCCCCAATCACACCTGTTGCCGGTGACCGCTTGTAACCTGTTGTCTCTCACGATTCGTACGTAATTTTTCGACCTCCCTTTACCTTATCAGGTTTTTCGCAAAAATATCAAGGTACTCTCTCTCTCTTTTTATCAAACTCCCTAAACTCGTTCTTTAAATAATTTTTTTTACTCATTTTAATTTTGGCGCCTAAAAATTTTATTTTTAATTTTTTTTTAAAAAATAAGAATACTTCCTGATATTTCATATAAAAAAAAATTCATTACATCACGACTTTATAAGTTTATTTAATTTTTTTTTTTAAATTGGAAGTTTCAATTTTCCAATTTTAATAGGAAATGTCCTTTTAGGAAAAGAGGTCACGTCAAATCGAGCGTTAAAAAACACCAAGACAACATTTTTGAAAATTAAAAAGTTTTTTTTTTTCTGAAATCCTTCATCTAACTTTACCTTTTCCATCCGTTAACTTTTTGCTAATATTAACTGCTGCATTCCTTAGATTAAATAAACTCCACCTACACAAAGCTCTCATTCCCACGATCGGCGAGACGAACGTTCTCTACTTGCATCTGTCCCTACAGTCACAATTATACATCGTCGCTACCTTCGCCCTTAATTCACCACATATTAAATTTCTAAGAAATGAATTGTGTCCTTGAATGTTTCTCATTTAATCTCACTGTGTCCGAAATGACAGACCGCGCTTCTGGATTTTTTTTTTTAAAAAGAGAAAAAAGTTTTTCATGTGCGTTTCAAATTGCACCACAAAATGATGGTAAAAAATATTTTATCATCCCACGAGTCAAATTATATTAATATTATAAATTTCGTTATCTCACTAAAGAGATAATGTGTAATAAAGCTTTAAAAAAATTCATAAGATCTCAAAATCTTTGTAGAATCTTAAAATTTGTCATAAATCTTTAAAAGAAATCTCAAAATCTTCCCAAAATCTGAAGATGAGAATTTAAAATCTCTTTAAAAATCTGAATAAGTGTCCCCACCCCCAAAAAAAATCTAGAATCTCTAAATCCCAAAGGTGATTTTAAATAGACTTATAGAGAGATCGATCAGGACTTTTACAATTTTTTTTGTTAAATTTATAACATTTTTTCGAGTTTTATAATATAATTTGATTTTATCTTAAAAGTTTGCGCCAGATTTTTGGAGATTTTTTTAGATTCTGAGATTTTCAATTTTCGTGATTTTTTTTTTTTTTTACATTTTTACAACCGGAAATGCGTCATACATTTCCACAGTTAAAATGATGAAAAGTACAAATTTCAAATTGGTCAATTAGTATAAAAAGGAAAACGCAATTTACCCATCATGCAACACACCATTAAATTTCCCAAAAAAAAAAAAAATAAATAAATTTAAAAAAAACAAGAAGCAACCTCTTCCATTGCATTTTATTTACTTCAATTTTTTTTTTCCTTTCAGCTCCCCAAAAATAATTACAAACTAACACGTTCTACAATAACACCCGGACATTTACAGCCAAATTTACCAAACAAGAGAACAAAAAAAAAAAAGTCTTGGCACCAATTCACTGCCACAAGCCGGCCATCTTAATTTACGACACAACCCAAATAAAACACCAGATTACGACATCCAAAACTCTTTCCCAAAACGACATAAAATCCCAACTCTTTAAAAAAACTTTTTATACTAATAACTAACTCAACCATAACCTATTTCCAAAAACTCCCAACGCCTTTCAAAAAAAATTTCCTTAAATGAAAAAATATTGCAACAATATCACCCATTCTAATTAAAACTGAGGTAATATGCAGGTCGTGTAACCTCAAATCAATCCTTTTGCACCCAAACCCAACCCCGTCAGCCTTGCGTACGCCCACAGGGGCATCGTGACTAGTCCTCCCGTCACCCGGCCCGTCACGTGCGTAGCCCGGCCCATGAGAGAGAGAAAAGTCCGCGGTCGGTGTTGATGGTCGGTTTGGATCTGTCTAATAAATTGTAAAGACGTGAATTAGGTTCACTCAGCCATCCAGTTTTTTTTTTTTTTTAATTTACGTAGGACAAATTTCTTTCCTCTTTTAAAACGTGACTTTCTTGAGGTTTGGTGTTTTTTTTCTTGAGTTTTCGTGTAATCAATTTTCATTAATTCTCCACCCCGTTTGAAAAAAAGTGACGACTCAAGGTGGAGTATATTGTGTAAATCAGTGGATACTGAGTTTTGTAAATAAATAAGGGTTAAATTTGGAGGTTTGGGGATTTTGAAGGTGGAAAAGTGGAGCAAATTTTTTTTTAAGTTTGTTGATTGGGTGATTGGAGTTGCGCAAGTTATTGTTGAGTTTTCAATTGTTCGTGTGTTCGATTAAGTGCGTGGTGAATTGTTTCAAGGTTTTAAAAAGCCGTAATGTAAAAGTTTGGAATTAATTTATAGGTTATTTACACCTCAAATTATTCTGGAAAAAAAAAATCAATCTTTTTTACAACTTCAATAATAGCCTTGAAATAATTCTTAAAAAAAAAAACTGATTTCCAAAAATCGTATTCAAAAATGTATCAAAACAAAAATAATTTGACGTTTCCTTAAAAACCTCAAATGAATAATTTGACATTTCCTTAAATCTTCAAAAGAAAAAAAAACTGAAAATCATCCAACTAATCTTAAAAATTTCAAAACTACAAAGTAGAAAAATGTGAAAACTCTTAAAAAAACTATTAAAAACTACAGGAGGTCTAACTATAAATCAAAACTTATAAATACCCTCAAAAAGTGTCTTAAAAATGTGAAAAATGTTGTAAAATCGGTTATTTAGTTACAAAAACAGAGCAGAGAATAGTCTTAAAGTCCTCAACATAATTTCAAATCTTTTTAAATAATCTGAAACCACCCAAAAAAATATTGTAAAACGTAGTTAGTTATCCTCTACACCTTAAAAAGAGTGAAAAACCATCGACCCTCAAAATAGTGCGTTTGGAAACCGCTTATTATAATATACAAACCTTCAAAAATAATTTCAAAATTCACTCAATACAGCATCAATAAAACCACCTTTTACCTTTTGAAAATCTACAACTTTCCAACCACAAATCCACAAAAATCAAAACAGAACATAGTATCAAAAAAAAAACACTTAATTAATCACATAATTAAAACTCAACATCCAAACGTAGCTATCCAAAACACTCAATTAAATCAATTAAGAAACTCCAAAACCAAGATCAAAAAGAGAAAAAAAATCCCCTAAACGTCCTCAATATAAAAGTCAACCTCAATTCCACAACCATTCCCCATTTAATAACAACAAGCACGAATTTGTTAAGCCACTATAGTAGCCCAGCTACCAGAAGACGCGTTGCAATCACGGGGGAGTTGTCTAGCACGACCCAACAAAATAAACAGGTCCACGTCCTTGGTGATATTTCAGGAAACTAAAAAACACTTTGAATAAGAAATACACAAAAGACGACGTCATCCAGTGATAGATGCCATCCTTACAAGAAAGGGTCATGGCCAAATTCACGACCTCAACAAAGAAAAAAAAAAGGCCACAACTTGGACATTTCCTTGGCGCGTGATTTACGACATTTGTCGCTGGGGTCCAAGAAACTCCGAAGCCCGAAGTAGAAAAGATTTCACTTTTTACTAATCCCCGATTAGAAATAACCTCAGGTGAATTCTAATTAATTTCTCCCTTATCATCAACACGCTAATTGATATCTAATCGATGTAGTAAACATAAAATTTCGTTTCTATAAACAACAAGGAAAAGGTGAGACGACTAGGTGTAGGGTGGCGCTGTGTATGGAGGCGAATAACAAACGACTCAGATGAGGTCATCATCTTTGGCCAGACCGTCGAGTCGTAGCAGATAAATCTTTATCATATTTATCCAGGAAATGAAAAATCCTCCATTTTGAATTGTTTACATATTTTTTTCCTGATTTATTCCAAAATAAAAGGGTGTGACCTGTAAGTTTATACACATAGTTTTCAAGGGTCATCAAAATGACCTCATCATTCACAGACCCAAATTAAGTGGGAAAACGTGAACTTGATTTTTAGATAGAAAATTATATCCCTGCAAATTTTTGGGGTCATGAGTTAAAATTTAGATGAGGAAAATTTTTTTTTTTCTTCTTGAAGAAAATGGACCTTGAGTTTGTGTAACAGTCCTTCCTTATCACGCGGTAATTACAGTCAAGATTTTGGTAGTAGCGCCTTAAAGTTTTCACTGTTGTTAGTTCAACAACTCTTGTTGCGTGCGATGCGTGTTTCGACCATCCCCAAGTTGTGTTTCCTCCTCGACGGAGAGGTCATATTTGACCGGACATTGGTCTATGGGCCACCCAGATGTTGGCCCGAGAGATTTACTCTTGTCCGTTTGCTACTTGGAGACATTAAAACATGCAAAGGAGACCGACTTAATTGGTAAAACAGATCCACTCTGCTTGAGATTGCAAGAGGAAAAAAATGTTTTGCGAATACCGGTAAAGTAAAAAAAGAGGTTAATCTACGTCGGACCAGTTTTTGCTCTGTCTTCAAGTTTTGTGAATTGTCAACAGGATGCAGGTAACGTTGTCTTGTTTTGCACGTTTTGTACAAGACCTCGTTTTTTTCGGGGTTTTGAATTTCAATACACGTAAAGATCATTTGTAATACGTTAATCATTTTTTTTTCAGGTTTCTTAGACGTTATGTAATGTGTTGGGTCTTTGTGAATTTAAGGGTGAATGGCAGTCTTTCGTTAAATTCCTTAACGTATCCCAATAACAATATAACGGGTGTTGAATACCTGTGAAATTAATAAATTTATACTCTTTTATAAAATACCGTCATATGGAAATTAACATATTTCAGCCATGTTAAAATAGCTCAGGTATGAAACGTTTTCTTGCATACCTGGGAATTTGAAGTTCAGTTACCACTGAGCGAAATAGCGTGAAAATATATAAAAAATTGTTCCTTTACCAAAAAATAATTACGGTATGCAGTAAAAAATTAAATTAAAATATTTCTATTACGGAGTTTAAAGTTCGGTTACAATGAAATTTAATTTTAACCACGGTACAAAATACCATTTCATAGAAATGTATTCCCCTTTAACTCTGAAATAAAATTCCGCAATAGGCACTTCCGTTGGGCACTTTGAGATCGCGTTATTATTTTAATATTATGTTAGTTTAGGTTTCAACTCCGGTATAAATTTTTACTTCTTAGTAAATTTACTCGCTACAGTGACTAAAGCTTCCATTATACATTAAAATTTATTTCATAACGTAAACAAAATTTTTAATTCCGCTGAAGTACCGTGAAAAACACAATACCTTACTTGTACAAAATTTTAATATTCCGTTTATAGATTACGGTATTTCGAATCAATTCCACTTTATTACTTAATTTTCATTGTAACGTACATCCGTAAAATTCCAACGTCAAAAGACCCAAACATCGTCCCACCGAAAAGCCAACGTCCACATTAAAGCCATCCGGAAACATTTCTCCACCACGAATCCCATAAATTGCAAAACCAACGTCACAAACCCCTTATTCGATGACGTCACCCGTAATAACTTCCCGCAACAACGTAAAAAACAACACTATTTCAATCTTCATATTTCACTCCAACGTGATAACTGCCATCACAAATTCCTTTCACGTCTGCAACATTCCAAATCCTTTTCTCAAAACTTACAAAAAAAGAACACATCGTCACACCAAAACGACTAATTAGAAAACAATATTTTCTCCCCATTCCATTTAACCCCCCAGTTCTGTCTTTTTTCCTGCAAAGACAAAAGAATCCATTAGCAATCTGCAGGAGACGCTACAACCGGTAGTGAGCTAAGTTCTCACATATTTCCTGAAATGTGCAAGACGCAGTTAGTCCCAGACTTTTGTCATGCCATTTCCATTTCCGTTTCCATGTGTCCATCAGATGCAACATCTTGAAGGGCAAGTGCAATTGAGTGCAGTCTCATCCCCCCCTCTCTTTTTCTTGTACCGTCTTAATTTCTTGGATGGCTCCCATGATGAACTCACTTTGCTCTCGGCCAAACTCTCATTTAGCCGCTGCCTTGCAACATTTATAAAGAGAAGAGTGCTTAGGCGTGGCCTACTCAAGGAAAGGCAAAGGAAAAAAACAGGTGGCAATAACTGCTTCCAATAACATCAACATTAGATATTTCTTTCCTTCTTAACACACCGATTTTTCAAGATTCAAAATCCTTGAAATCAAAATTCCTATTTTTTCATACGATGACATTCGCTATTCAAATTGATATTGACGTTGACATACACCCCATCGTGTCCACTTTTTTATATATCTCCCAAGATTTTTTTTTAAATGGTGACTTATGTCCATACTTTGAAAATGGCATTTGACGTTGGGATTTGTTCCATAATTTAAACCGACTTGGGCACGTCGTCATCAAAAATGCATAAGTCTCTTGAGTATGGCGAATTTAGTGGATATGACCAAGTCCTTACTCTCCATCACCCTCTGACGTTGTGGCGATCGAATTTTATAAAACTTTGATTCTTTCAATCGAATTGCAACACTGCGCACTTGCCAAATATATATTTTATCCTTGCATCAATCGCATTCAATATTTTTATAACCAAAAAAAAATTTTTTTCTTACGTTTTGCAGTGAAGTTTTGTGAGGGTCGCTTCTCAGCGCTTCTCCCCAGAGTCATATTACTGACATTTTTATTAATAAAGATCTTGGGTGGGTCTGATTTCGGCTCACCAATTAGTCCTAAATTTAGAAAATTCCATCCAATGACATTGGGCGTTGGCCGTTGACACATTTACCATCAACTGCTATTGGTCGGTTTTGTCGTCTTTAAAGTGTCTTACTGGGTCGCCAAGTGTCGTCTTTGAGAAATTCCTTCATCCGATTGGCTTCTGGCAACCAATCTCGAGTCTCTGCGACATTGCGAGTTGACACGGAAAAATACCCGGTTGTCATGGTAACGAACCTCAGGTACGGATGATGGAGGAAGAAAGGCGCGCTGTTTCACTATCGATCCAGCAACGTCTCTTCAAACAAACGCAGAAACGGTTCCATCATTTTTCACCAACATCTCCTTTAAGGCTAAATGTGTTTTCGGTGAAACTTCTTCGGTGACACCCAAATGAACTTCATTTGTTCATTTGAACACCCAAATAAATAAACTTTTTTTTCTTTTTTTTTCCCCCTTCTACCACTGCTCAGCTTTACTATGTATGATCGTAGTTGTGACTATTGGTTTTCTTTCTACTCTGCTATCATTTGCTTCTACAAACACTTATTGGGTTGCATTAGATCTGCTTTTGGGTTTCCAGTCACACAAGTTGCGTCTATGTCTTGCAAATATTGAGTTCTCTCTTGAACTATTTTTAAGCACTTAAAATATCTGAAATTTAAGTTAATTCCTTAAAAATCCTTCATTTTTCCAGTCTGGATATTGTTTTCTAGCTTGCAAACTTTCATAGCTTCCCGCTTTGTTCTTACTTCTATGTGCAACGCTATTGGATTACGTGGCTGATTTCACCATTTAAAACTATGGGAACACTTATTAGCAAACTGTCATTTCAAAGTAATATTACAAGCCTTCTGAAAATTTTGGTATTGTCTCTAACCACATATGGTCCCAGTAGTCATTGTCAGCATTTAGCTTAATTTTCTTTCATATCATTTTTCTTCTTTATTCCAGCCTACTTATTCTTCTATTAAGCTTGGTTTTGAGCTGCCTGTTTACACGGATTGGTATCTAGTGTAGGTATTGACGTTTTCTTCACCGCACATAACTTCAGCAGTTATTGTGGCGACTTGCATTATCCTACTCTATATTCCTGTGTTTATTAAATTTTATATTATACGGTAATTTCCAGTTATGACTAACTGTGACAAATGTAAAGGGTGTCTCAAAGGTCAGGTAACCTGTCATTACTCGTATAACAAAATAAGTTGACGCCCAAAGAAATAACATTTTATTTCACAATAATAAATTTTAAAAAAAAATATTTAAAAAAAAAATTGGAGTGATGAAATTAAAATTAACGAAACGCGAAAAGCAAACACCTCGAGGCCTCGAAAACGGCGAGAGAGTTCAGCTTCAAATTGATCGACTTTTAGGTGCAAGTAGGCTTGCAGTGCGCGGAGCTTCACAGCAGGAGTCTGGTCTCATGATGGTCCATAAAATTGCATTGCCTCGGCCAGCACCGGGCCACCCATAAAACTGCGATCAGGACGAGAGATAATTGGACTAATTGAAAACTGACTGATTTTTGCTTAGTAGCACAAACTTCTCTCTCTCCTTTAAAACTTGACAGGCAGACGTACAACACTTTGACGTCACACGCATCTTCCGCATTGTCCAATCATCATGGTGACAGCTGTTTATCTGCAGGGGCCTGCTAGAGGGCGTGGTCGCCATTGGGAATTGCGGCGGCCGTCGCCGTACAAAGCCGACATTAGTCACACTATCATTAGAGCAGCCATTAAGGCCGCGTTCACTGCCTCGTGACAAAACACGTCGCCAAATGGGCGGAGACGCCAGGTAAAATATGTTTACGCCCGCCAGCGCATCACTAAGGTCACGATTTCTGCATCTATGCCCCACGCCCACGCACACACCTTAATGTCATGTCTCTTTTCTATGTAAATTTTGTACATGAAAAAAAAAAAATTTTGAAGCAACGCCAATTTTTTATTTTTATTTACCTATTTAACCAATTGCTCACTCACTCCTACGATTTTAGCAACAATCCCAGATAATGAGCAGTTTTCATCAAGGAATCGATCGGGAAAAATATATCAGGAAGAAACAAAAACGGCCGTATAAATCAATAGTCACTCTTATCAGAGGGAAAAATCGCAACTAAAAAAAATCCCATCATTTCATCTATTGGGCAAATTACAATATCGCCATCTACAACACGATCAAACACACAACAAACACGAGAAACGCGAAATTGACCCCTTCACAAATAAATAACAAATTCAGAATTGCAGATTGGGGTGAGCAAAGGACGAAATACTCAACCACTAACTCCATTCCAGTGGGAATTTTTGGGATGCTGCAAAGGATGCTTCCAAAGATGTTGCTTGGTCGCCTAGAGAGGGCGCTCTTCCGGCCCCGCGTGTCATCAGTATTCATAGGACAGAATGGTCAGTACGGTCAGCAGCAAACCCATTCCCAACCTGGTGATTGGTTTCCCCATGCCCCCACAAATCAAATTACCAAATCGTGTCTTTAAGAAAGCAGATGTTTTGCTCTATTCTGCCATCAGATGGCAGGCGTTGCTCGACATGGACGCCCGAGGGCGTATCTCGCAACTGGCGGGAATTTGTGTTCCTTACAAGTCCGGTTAGAAAGTATCATGAAATATGATAAGAGGGGTTATGATGAGGAAGAAGAGGTAGGGGGCGCTAAATCCCATCTGTTAACCCAATGGCAGCTGACACGGATGATGGGGAGTGTCTGACAAGCGCCAAAATAATCCTGATTGCAGAGTAGAAAAATCAGAGATCTCCACACGCCAACATGTAAAACAACTCTCTTTTTCCTCTGTACTGCGTCATAACATCTGTTCACACTTTGTGAATTGTCCTGATATGTAATAATCATAAAAAAATATTTCTTATCTTGATATTTCTTGCTTTGTTCTTCACAGTCCACCATAAATACATTTCTCTTCGGTCTTCTTTTAATATTTCACTTGTGCATCACACAGATAGTGATCACATGATGAATGAGCACGCCAAACAAAATGTTGCCTCCTTCCCTACATCTATGATTCACACCAGATGTTTACTCGCCTCCATATATCTCCATTCTTTGCAAAAGGAGCATGTGCGTGCCAAACTAAAATCACACATATACAAAACTTTTTTTCTTCTTATAAAAAACCCTTCTGGACAAAACTAGAGGTTAAAAATTTTCAAATAAATACATGAATTTTATAAAACCTATATTTTCTTACACTTGAATCTTTATACTTTCAATTCCCCTAGCGGTAGAATTGAAAACTTCATCTAAAAATAAACATAACTAAATTAAATCACCCTAAATTCCACTGATTATATTACACAAGTTGGTAATTCATCTCAATCAACATCCCAAACGCTATTTAAAATTTTTTTAGAATTTAGTATCACTACCCCTTTAATGCTTATATTTCAGCTTTAACTGACATTTCAATCCTGAACAAACTTTTTAAAATCCTTACAAAACCCAAACTCATGAACACTCCAAATAATTACGTCACATACTAATCCATGCACCTTCACTTGGATTTCAAAGTTGCAATTAATTTGAGGGATAGATCCGTTCACTTTTACACTCACCCCCTCACCCATATCATCCCATGCGCATCACTTGCTTTGACAGCTGAGAGAAGTGTCAGTAACTCTGACGAGGGGCCATGACATGAGGATTATACGAGTCAATCCCCATCACATAACACACCTAAGACTCCGCCATCTTTAAATTTTTTTTCTTTTTGAAGAAAATTTTTTTTTGCACCTGACATTAGGATTCCCGCAAATTAAAACTTATGTCGTCGTTTTCTAGACTTTTGGATGGAGAAGAAAATTTTTGAATTTATTACGTGTAGCAGTGGGAGATGTGCACTTATTAATGCGAGCACTCTCACTCTCCACTCTTAAACATGAAATTCTACTCCTCGTTGCAAATTGATGAAAGCCACTGAATCAAAGGCTAATGCAGACAATCTCCTAAATTATAATGAGAGGAAAGATGCAAACCCATAAAACACTAATGACCATTTCCCATAATGCAACTATACTCAAAACTATTTTAGTGTGGTAAGAAACAACACTTTTTAACTCTTTACATACACAAAACTAAATTTGCGAATATTTTCCGGACCTGCAAAGTTCAGTTTTGCTAGGAAATTATACGGCCTAGATCTAAATGGTTGATGTTTTTACCCGATAGGGAGTATCATAACAAAACTCATATAGGTAATCAAAGGCCAATTCACAATATAAGCTTACTAGAAAAGAATTGTAAGCCTCTAATGTTAATAACCAAGAGAGTCTACTTTATAGTTTCATACCTTGAAACTTTTTCTACTGTTTGAGTCAGTTTTTAAGTGCATTTAAAGTGTGTATGATGTAAACACGTAGGGCTTACGCAAGATTGTAAAGCAATGTTCACATTTGCATTCACATTAAAGCAACGCAGGAATGACACCAAAGAAGGCCTGCTCAACGGAAACAAGCCTGTGCAGGCATGACACAGCAGCGGTTAAGTTTGATAAGTAGAAACAATGTAAACCTTGTTTTTGATATTCAGTACATTCAATAGTTTTCCTGGAATGAATAATGTGATATCTTATTAAAACAATGTTAGTTTTGATGATATCAACTTTACTTTTCTCGTGTTTAGTGTGTCCTTAAGCTTACAGTTTATTTAATCACGTGTACGTCTTATCAGCTAAACTTGCAACAACTCACCTTTTTCATAACAAGAATATGGTTAACCCTGCCAGCGACAACTAAGGTCATGTAAGAGGGACACACGCAGGCGGTAGGGCTCGGTGTTGCGACTGCGTTTCTGGGGTACTGCCTCGTCGCTCCTGCCACTTGGCCGGTTTTCTAACCCTATTTTTTAGAGTTTGTATGAACTATGGGGCTGCGTATTAGAATTATATGATTTTTGGTTGCTATTTTTGTAGATTTCTTTTTCTTTTTTTTTGGGTTATTGCTTTTGGTTTGTTTTTCTTTTGTTTTGTAGTATTTTTGTTGTAATATTTTGTTTTGCTTAACAGCTGTAAATCTTATTTCTAAGCCACAAAATATATCAACAAGTAGCAATAAAATTTACAACTTTTCAATTTGTCCCCTATCTCAAAGGGGGGTCGAGAAAACCACTATATAAAACAGTATCTATTAAATCAATAAATGTACCCATCCACTAAATCACTGACTGTCGCATCCACCAACTTAAGTAATTCGCCAGAGATAATTATCGATCTTATCAACCGCGTAAAAAACACATAAATAAATTGAAGTCACAATCCAGGCGTGGGCGTGGGTGTCACCAGACGCGTGCCATTCGTCGTGCTATGTCCCAGTAGCGTCCCCAAACCAACCAATGAGAAGACACGTGTCACACTCTCCAAGTGCCACATTGATCCAATCAGCACGCGACAAATTGGCGGAGTCGAAGCGAAAAAAAAGAAATAACAGATCAATAATGTCTGGCGCACATCCAGGTTTAATCGATCGAGGTTTAGAAAGGTGGAGGGAAAAATACAGAAAATAAAAATAGAGAGAAATGGGGGAAATACACGAATCGCTAATTAAATGTCATAATAAAAGTGGAGATTTATTTATTCCACTCGGGTGATGAATTACACAAACGCTAATAAAATTAGCATCACCTAATCAGTTTTGAGCAACGCATTCTGGGATTTTTAAGGTTGTGTATTTAATATCACAATTATGAAAAATATTTCCCTCTTTTTTTATTATTTTTATAAAAAAAATTTTTGTACATCAAAGGAAAAATGCCGCTCATGTTTACACAGAAGCCCCTCGAGCAGAGTTGAAACGCGGTTTGAATGGAATCGCCACGCGAATAGGTATGCAATTTTGCGAGGCGCCTTGTACGCTCGAGTTTCGCAAACCGCAACCATTAGTGGTACGTACGAAACGACGTTGGCGCGCGCGCGTCTCTTTCGCCCCCCAAAGGGATGGTGCAGAGAGACGCGCGCGATTGATGAATATTTGAACAGTGGCGGCACCACGGGCGAAACGCATGCGCAGTGTTTACAACCATTTTGCCCTCACTTTAATTCTGGCTAAATATTTGCAACCCCATTAGACATTTAGAATAAATATTTTTCATATTTATATTATTACAAACTTTAATGCAAGTAGGAAAATTCTCCTTTTATTATCTGGACATAAAACCTTCCAATCAGACAGGAAAAAGGATATAGGGGGTTGGATGAACAAATGGGTCTCCAATAGACTCCTCCTACACAGATCCTCTTAATGTCGCAATATAAAACAAAATATTTTCCTGTTTTTATTTTATAGTTTGAAGAATGGCCTTGTGTTATTTTTGAAGAATTTAGTTCAGATAACGAGGAATTGTATTGGCTCATCATGAACAGACCACATGGCCAACTATTGTTTCCTTTTAGGAAACAGACTTCAGTCATCGTATTGAGACAATGACATTATCATCGCTACACCACTTGATGATAGCAATTATGATAAGGACGACTTCCTCCTTCATTCCCTTGTGATATGGAGGTCGGCACCATAATGCAACGCGTCAATTGATTCTACTGATAATGTCAACCCTATCAAATCCAATTGATTTATTTAGCAATCATTTCTATTATAAATATTAAGAAATTCACTAATCATAAATATTTTTTTCTTTCTACTTAAAGGGGCAGTTACTTTTTTTTCTCTTATTTTTCTAAATTAATTTCAAGCCTTGCTATGGCACCTGACACCCAAGTCTAGCCGCCTGATAGATGCTTTCCCCGCCCAGCAGGGTGTCTCTTTGACTCCAGGTCGCCACTGTCTTGGCGACATGTAAATGACCACCACAGCTTCATCACCTTTTTTTTTTGTTTTAACAAATTAAAAGAAAAGAAAAAAAAAGTGAAATGAATTTAAAAGGGGAGATAAAAAACTAAAGAGATTTAAATGAGAGGCCTACGGCTGTACTTTATAAAACCCGGTACAGGATGCAACACCGATGAGAAAAAAAGAAACTAATTAATAAATAATCGACTTTGAAACGAATATATTTGTGTCTCTTTCCCTTCCTGAATACTCATTTCACTTTTTTCACTGATCAAATTTAAAAATTTTAATGTATAAAAAAATATTAATCAAGTTAACTCTCATTACCAACTAAAAAACAATCCAGTGTGCAAATCTTCAGTCTATAAATCGCAATTAGTCTGTCGTCATCCAACACCATCTGTCTCTTTGAGGTCCATTGGGGCCATTTTGATGATGTCAGAGTAATTTATGTAACATCCCAATTAAGCTGTGTTGTAATTCCCCAACCCCCTGATACCAAACCACTAAGTTGACCCTAAAAACCCAGTTTAAAAACAAAATACAATCACCTATTTTTTTAAACCAATTACCTCTTAAAAAATTTTTTTCTCACAAAGTCCCGTCCCTACAATTTCCTGTAATCATGTTTTGTCATGGTAGTTCAGGATTTACGGCTCTCATTACACTTTCAACTTCCATTTTCTGACCTAACTCACCAACCATTTTTTTTTTACCTTAGTTGATAGCAACCGCAAAATAGTTCGAAGAATAAGAGTAAAAAAAAGTGTATGAAATCGATTGATATTTATTTAATAAAATAAAAAAAAAATGTTTATTTTTTCCACATTCATCACATACAAAACATTCATCTAACTGTCACTGCAACGCAAAGTCATTTGCGCCTCAATTTCACATACACAGCACGAAGAGAGCGTGTCTTAGAGAAAAAGACGACATGCAAGATCCATTTATTCTTGACATCTTTTCATTTTCGTGCCAAAAAGAAAAGTTGAAACGTGAACAAGTTTAAAAACCAGCAAAACTTTTTTTTTCAGTGTACTTAAAAGCAAAGGTACAATTAGCTTTCACAAATTAACATCCACAAGTTTCCGAATGACAAACAACCCTAATTAAAAAATACCTGAGGGATAAGAGTGTTTAAATAAAAACGGGAAATTGTTGTCCACTATTCGTGGGTGTAAAAAGTACACCTACAAAGAGAAGGCGGGTTGTATGACCATTTAATTACACGTGAGACTGCCAATAAAATTGCTTGAGGACATTGGGCGGATCTGCAGTCATCATGATGCATGAAGCTATAAATGTACAATGCACGGTCAGGTGTGGCACCGCCATGATAGGTCATTAGAATAGACGCAGTCACTCACCTATTGCAGACACTCTTGATGACCATCACACAATACACTCCGCCCATTGCACAGGTGTGTGGTAAGTCACGTGGAACTGGTGACCAGGTCGAAGGATATTCCACAATATCCGTTTTATTGATTTTTATTACGAGGAAAAAAAAATGTTTTATAACGTTTTTTTTTTTTTTTAATTTAAATATATTAATGCCATGTCGAGGTGTTTCTTGTAATCTTCATGTTCAACTTGTTGGAGGTCAGTTGCAGAGGTCTCTTCTCCTCAGCAGGGCAGGTGAGGGCGTGGAAAAAGATTGGCCTGTCAGGATGTCATCACTCCTTGACCACAGGCACCTGAATTATTCATCGCGTTTTTTTTTTTTTCGGGGCCTTCTCTTCTTCCCCGGTTGGTGGTAACTCACAACACTCGTGACACATGGCGCTCCACCCCCGCCTCAAAATACAAATCTATGACATCTCACGATGGGAGGGCCTAAAACCCTAAGGTCTTAACTTTTCATTAATAGAAAATATTTCTTTTTCTAATAAAAAGTTTTCTAAGTTTTCTAATGTATTCGTCGCAGTAGTGATTGATTTAGAAAACACTTTGCAAATTTATAAAATCCATAAGACTTAGTAGAAAATCAACGTTTGAAAACATCTAAATTTAATTCGAGTGTTCAATGAATACTTAAAACCTTTAATTCTTCATGGACGAACAAAATCTAAACCTACCACTCAAGAATTCTCCATCCAAAAAATAAATTTTTACAGGAAAGTTATAAATATTTCAAGTGTAATAAACCTTCTACTCCCCACTCCTTTAAACACAGAACAAAATTTATTCCCTCCTTTCTGTTTACCCTAAAAAACCCCCTCTGGTTTTATTGAAATTCAAATTAAATTAGAAAAAAGAATTCTCCAACTTGTATCAATCTAAAAGTCACATGCTTAACAGAGTGGAAAAATCCCCTGCTTCAATATTCCAGTTGACAAAACCACCCTAATGGACTATTTACAACTATAAAACCATCCACGTGTCAATTCCATGAGAACGACACTTAATAATCATAATAATCTTATCATCCTCACACCTATTTAACTTTTCACCCTCTTTACAAACCGGAAGTGGCTAATAGGTCTTTCCTACTCGACCATGGAGTAACAACAGTCAACAAAATGGGCAAAATATGGGGTTAGCAGAGGTGGGATTTCCTTTTTTTCACACTTCAACTACCACCAATTGGTGACATTAAACAGTAGGAGGAGTTTGCGAAAGGATAAACAACAAAAAATTCAAAGTCAGGATCTAAATTAAATTACAATTTTTTTTTTGTTCTTGCTTCAACTTCCTTCATTCGCTTCATTACCCTAAAGAAATTTCAACTGACACAGTTGACTAAAAGCATTTGACCAAAGAGCAGAGTCACAAACCGCAGAGGCAAATGTAGGGGCAATGACGAGGCAAAACTTTGGTTCATTCCTAAAATATTCAATTTCGTGGGTGAATAAATTGCAACAACCCCCAGTGTCCATTAAATTCCTCAACTTTTTTGTCTTTCCTATACCTTAGATGAAGAAAAAGGCAATCGATAGGATTTACTGCTAAAAAAGTAAACAGACAAGAAGTTTGCCAATTGCAGTTTTGTACGAGGGTTTATTTTGATTCCCACTGACAGATGTGGTGAATTGTAGCAGTAAACAAACTGGCTAGGTCCTCACTTCGACAGTTGCAAGCCATAAAGAAAGAAAAAAGATTTCACTTTGCCCTCATTTCAAAGTTAATGTCCTTTAAACGCCCGTCTTTTGCTCTCATTTTTTTCCTCTCCTAACTCCACACTCCATTTAACAACTTTTCACCCAAATTGCGTTTTCCAAGCTTCACCAAACTCATACTATACTCTTCTATCTTCTTATCAAATCACAAAACCATCAATAACTTTGATTACCATGTCACTAACGCCGTCTAGGGATGAAAACTCAACCTTTAACCTCAGTGTTATACTGTGCTTTTTAAAGAAAAAAAATACATCACTATAATTTCGTGTGATATGTGAGCTTTTCTAGGTCAAATGCTGTATAAGATGGCAATTAATGTCAAATCTTCTTTTGATATTTTCCCACCAACAAACTCCCCTTGTCAAATTGAAAAAATATCTGTCAAACGACATACACGCAAACCGCCATCTTATTAAACAGCGCCATCTAGCTGTAGTTTCCAAGTTGAGTTGCGGAGAGCGTGTAAGCAAATGCTTTTAGTGATATTTACTTTTATGACTTTGCACTGACTTAGTATCTGTATGTGTTTCTGTAAATTAAGACCTACAGAATTCATCAATCTTCTTCCGCTGCAAAAATGTCCTCGCTTTGCCTATTAAAAAAAAACGACGCTCTCATGTGTAGATCTCTCTCCCCAGTTCTCTACGTGAATAATTTGCCCATCGCGTCTCTTTGCGGAAAAACAGGCAAATCTACTCGCCGAACCCTACAAATTCCCCATTAAACCTACATAAAATTTGATGAAGTAAAATTAGCGGCGGGTTCTGTGCGTTGCACGAGCAATTTCCCAACTGAGAGGACTAGAGAAGAAGAAAAAAAAACGAGTTATACATCCACAGGGGGGTGATGGGGAAGGGTTGTCTCTCATCCCATTACATCTGCCAGAAGATGCTACGAGTGGAGAAGAGTATTAAAAAAAAAGTAACTTGACAAAAAGCAGAGTGGAAAAAGGCGGCAAAAATTTCCAGAAGCAATGAATCGGCATAAATTTAGAGGGAGGGGTCCGTGACATACTAAGCAAACACGACTCAGCACGAGACGACAAGAGTGTGGGTGGAGACAACCCAGGGGTCATGACACCGTGCAAACATTTCCGAGTGATGTATTTCAAACGATTTGGAGTCATTGATATGTGTACTTATTTCTTTCCGGAGTGCACAATGGAAATTTTCAATATTTAAACAACAATGATTTTTTGTAACAGTAATTTCCCCAAATTTGTAGGAATTTAAATTAATCATTTTTATTTATACTTGAATTAAGTCATTATATTAAATGTAGCTTGGAATTTTCTCTTTTTATTCAACTTTTTTCCTCGTCTTACACTAAATTCCCATTTTTTGGAAACTATATTATCTCATTAGACATTTTTATTACATTTAGTAGTTGGATCACGCACCTCTTGTCTTTTGGCGCATACATTTCATGTCAACCATTATGAAGAGTACAAATCATCACAGGCCACATCATTACCCACACCAAAATACACTAATGGAATCATATGTAAAACTTGTTTATTCCCATCTTCCTCAAACAAATCAAAATATGAAAAATTCCCAACATCTGCCGTCACAGGATACATCATTTATATTCATTTTCAACAAAATAAAACTATTTAACCACTCTTGCAAAACCTCATTCATTTTCCTATTTCCTGCCTTTGTACTCAGCTGACCTGCATCTTTCAAAAAAAATATCGAGACGTCCATCTTAACTAACCAACTAACCCCATATACTCAACTAACAGCTGCACAGCGTCCACGATTCTGCGCAAAAACAAGAAAGAAAAAAATTCACTTTCCAATATCTGTAGGCGGAGCTGAGCACATGAAATGTACTTTCCGCTTTCTCCCCTCAATATTTTTTTACATTTTTTTTTTTGATTTTACTTGGTGCTGGTTTGGCAAAAGATGGATGTTAGCTGAGCCGCCCCCGCGTCAGCGCGCGCGGCCATCAGGGATAAACCACGGTCGCATTCATCACGGCTCTTGATGGCCACGCCCTTACATCCTACTTGGATAGAAAAATTGGAGAAAACAAAAGATAGAAAAAAAAATGTAAGCTAAGTAAACTCCTCACCTAAACACGTGCTGCACTCTTACTAGCTAACTTTGTTGTTAAAATGTTTACACAACTCTTGTCTCTTGGATGACAAAATGTCGAGTCATTATACTTGACTGAAAGCAAATTGCTTGAATTTTTTACTATGAGATGGTCATTTATACCACTACACAATTTCAAGAGTGTTAGGGATTGTAAATGTCGTGTAAAAGTTAACCGGACTAGTAATTAAATGTCACCTCATGATAAGCTAGTCAATTATTATTATTGGGTTATTATTCCTGATTTTACCTTTTGTTTTTTCTTCTTAAGTCATTAATAGTCCATTTACAGCTTATAAAATATTCATACGAACAGTAAACAAAAATCACTTGATTAAAAAGTAGCGAAAAAGTAGCCTAGAAATTCTAAGATCACTGCACAGTCTAGTTAACAGTGACAGTTATCACTTTTTTAGTCTTAAATGAAACTTGAACTTGAAAATCTTTTTTAAGTTGAAATAAGCGTATATTATGGAAGGTTTAAGTCATATCACCCCTAGGACCAAAAAAAAAAAAAAAAAATTAGCAACGGGTGACGTTTAGGCACCTAAAATTCTCATAATATTTGCTTGAAATTATTGCCTGAGGCAATAATTTTAGAATTTTGAACATAAGAGGATAAATCTTCGGTTTAATTTGAGGTTTCCATCCACGTCCTATAGTCCGAAGTTTAATGTCAGTTCTATAAGTAAACATACTTGTAGAATTCACAGTGCACTTACCTGGTTGGGGCAACTAAATTAATACTTAATGCAATTTCAATCACTAAGACCTGATTTTTGACTAGCTGAATTTACAATATATAACAAACTTACTCTCAACTCAAAATTTACAAATATTTACAGCGATAGTGACTTAAATTATCCCCTAGTTATTGAAAAAGCTATTCAGAATTTAAACCCGGCACTTTCCATCTTCATAATATAAACCTGGACTTTGACCTATTTACAGTAAATTTAAAAACTACGTGTCACCAATTCAAGGTAAACTTTACAATAAAGAGAGAAGCAATTTTCAACCAACAAAACTGAGCTGTTTGAAATTTACAACCCATATTCAAATTCCTTTTAACTATTGTAAAAATTTACACTTTTCCTTGAATACACCATAATCTCTTATATTCACACATCAATTGCTTGTTGCTACAAAAATCGCCTTGGAATACTTATGTCATTTTTATATAAATTACTATCTCCACTCATGGGAGGGCTTCATACATATTAAGCCTTGAAAAGATAATTGTCACTTATTTTTTTATTCTACGTATCAAAAATCTGTCCCCATTTTCTCACATTTATTCTCTATTTATAATAATAAATGTAAAAGTAATTCCACTTAGAACCCAAGATTTATACCTGTCTCTTTATTTCCTCCAACTTTTTTCTCTCCTCACGTGACACGACTCGACTGAATTACTGATGTAACTTTTTTTTCTCCTCACCTAGATTGCCGCGTTCATCGTATATACACACCTGACCTTGCTACGACTGTGTAATCTGTTTTGACCGACAGACCTTGAGCTATCTTGGCAATGACACTCAGACGACAGGTGCCACAAAATGCACGTGCAAAATATTTATTTAAAAAAATGTTGAAGAAAAAAATTATAAAAAATTGCATCACATTGCTCTGTGATAGCAGGTGACCAGTAGCCCAAAGATAATATGTAATCTCAGGATGTTAAGACATCACCTGGTGGTGGTGTTCAGAGACAAAAAAAATTCTTTCAATTGTCCAATTAAAAAAATGAGAAGAGAAAAATAAAAGCAAATGATGTGGTAAAAGGCAGGTGTGCCCATCACTTAATTCAGGTGAATTTCCTGTACAAATCAGCTTACTTCCGCTCTTAATTTTTCATTTCCCTTTTTTATAATAAAAATTTTTTCAATCATTTACCAAGGAAAAAAAATTCTCTAGTGACCTTTAAATCCATTCAATTACCTATCTCCCACTATTACAAACGTCCCAGACCTTGCCAATCACCTTGGACAAGGTCCACCTGCTGACCCTGTCCGAAGACGAAGAGATGGGAAAATGGAGTATGAAGGGAGGGGGGAAAATTAAATGTGGGGTTTGCTACATTTTGCATTTTAAAGAGTTGCAGCTAATTGAGGAGGCGGAGAAAGTAGAGTTGCACCTGTTGGTTAATTTTGGGTGAGGAATAAATTGTTGAAAACAATCTTTTGTTGGGGGTAAAAAACACATTTACTTATGTCAACCATAAATTTTATTCAGAAATGTGGCTGACCTTTGCTCGTTGCCCATCAAAACCTCATAAAATTTTTATATAAAGAAATATTAGTGGATTTTTTATTTTAATTACTCTATTTGTTTACCTAGAAAATTATTAAGTCCGTGGGAATGGATTGAAGTATTTGCGCGTGCTAATTGTAGTTTTAACTTATTTGTCCGTTAGTATAACGAGGAAATACGGTTGTGTGTGTTTAGTAATAAGAGGAAATTCACCTACCATGATGTTGTTTTCTAGTAGCTAAAGTGGGAAGCGAAACCTGAAATATAAAAATTGAAATTAATTGTCGTTTATTACAGTTATCAGTGTTGGAAAAAAGTGTTTAAGAATATGTTTGGAGTTGGAAGCGGAAAATATGTTAAAAATTGAGAGAATGAAAAGAGAGAAAAAAAGTAAATAGGAATATTTAAGTTGGAAAAATAAAATGGTTTAAATATGTAAATGTAAAAGTTGTGAAAAGTGGCAGATTGAGGAAACAAAAAAGCTGAAAAATGAATGACAAATTTTAAACAAAAAAATTAATTAATTTATGAAGACTGGAATTAAGAAGTCAAGAATTAAAATTACAAATTCTCAATTAAAATTGAAGCCTAAGGCAAAGAATTGCAGACATCTGTGAAACATTAGCCGCATTTAAAGTGTTCATATTGGTAAGAGATGCGTTAAATGCACAATGTGTTAGACCGAAAATTAATTATTTTCTGCGCATTTTAACAATAATGTCATTAAAAGTTAGCAGTTTCAGTTTTTTAAACCTGCGCAGAAGACCTATTTTAGGTCTGTTGCGCGTCTTAATAGTAACGGTTTATACAGTTACAGTTATTTTAAGCCAGGTCACCATCTCAGTTCATATTAGAGGTGCAGACCAATGGTTTTGATTGGCTGGCACATAAAGTTGTTGTAAGCAGAACAATTATTAACCCTAAAACTAATCTCTTGGCGATTCCACCAATATCACATTGCAATTTTGTTTAAATTATTCAAGTTGCCCAAAAGACCCGTTTTCAGTGTAATGAGTGTGGTATGTCAAAACCAACTTAAACAGCATTAACAGTTAAAATTAAACTTGCAATAATGCATTTTAAACAAACATTATAGTACTATAAGCATAAGAATATAAATCTGCTTTCACCTTTGACAGAATATTTGTTAAAAACAATTAAAGTCACAGTTGAGATGGTGAGAACAATCTTTTCTTTTTTACTGGTATAGAAAGTGACTCATCTTCCAAATCAATAAACATCCAGTTTTTTAAAGAATTTTGCTTTCTGAATCTAAGAACAAACAAAATTTTCCGACAACCATAACAATTTTTTTGTGCAGCTCCCATTCTCAGCGCTTCCTTTCCAAACGAGTCACCAACCCATAAAAAACATCTCTGGACAATTAAACACTCACGACCTTATCCAATTGACAACAAAGTGCAGCTGTCACACCTTAACACCTTTATGTCACCTAAACATAACACAAATTGGCAAGTACATGCTAATAAATTGCAGTGTGTTGGATGTGTCATGCATGGATTCACCCTCTAATACCTCAATTAAGACATCTGTTAGCGAGTCTCCTACTGCAACATATTTTTCAACCGAAAAACACAATCCCCACCACACCACATGGTTTCTCACTAGGGTGCAGGTGAAAACTAATTAATATTCTAGTCCATATTATTCAGGCAGCAGGTCAATTTATAGAATCATTAAATGAGTGGTCAAAAACGAACTATAGAAAAAAAAACTTCCTTTCAAAAAATTATATCTCTTCCTTTTCCTTCTCAAGAACCGTTTTACTAAAATTACCAATTCACCTGGCAGGCTCTTTGTAAATTTTACCTTTAGTAAAAAGTGGAATCAATAAAAATTCTTGAGATATAATTTAAATAAAAGGGCAAAAAATTGATATACGATACCCTTAATAAAGTAGGATTCAAACAAAACCTTCTAATTACATTTAATTCGTCAAATTAATTCATTCAGGCGCCACGAGGCCTCATGTTTTAGTGAATTGCTAGCGACCTCAAACTATTTTTTTTTTAAAAACCCACATCCCACAAGGTCCACTACTTGTAACGGATGGCCATTACATCTCATCAAAAATTGAACCCGAACATCAACTGATGACAAATGCAGACGCGTAAAATGATGGGGGAGAGGGAGAGAGCAGAGAGAAGATGCACAGAAGCACTGGTCCGACACATCATTAGTCAAGCAAAGAGCAGGGTAATTCAAATTCCAAAAATAATTGAAAAATGGATGCTCGTCCATTCTGTCCCTCGAGAACAGACCTCGGGTCGTCGACTGCAGGTGGAATGGACGCGTAATTGCGTTAGGTAGACGTGTCCATCCATCGTTAGGTGGCTGCCCGAAATGGGAGGGAGAGAGAAAGTCCAGTGGGTTGGATTTTTTTTTTTTTAGGTGATCATCTTAAAGACCCTTGTTATATATCATGTGGAATGGTTCACAGGGGAATATAGTTCAAAAGTTGCAGCTTGTCTTTTGATTCATAATTGAAAAAAATGAAGAATTTTATTAATAATAAATTAATAAAGTTTTATTCGTTGGCCTATTTTCCTCTTGAATGAAGATTTTATGTACGTTACAAAAGTAGCCACTTTAATCAATGGCTACAATATTGGTTGCAATACATAATTACTTTTTTATTCTTAAACTAGATTCACACCTGCGTTCACATTGAAGTAATATAGAAATGACTAGTGAAACTACGGTAAGGCACGCAGCATTATGGAAAAGTAGCTCGTCTATAGACATTGCGCAGTTTAATAAGTAAAAGCACAAGTGGGTTTTATGACTGCTCTAATGTGAACTCAATTGTTATAAACTGGCTATACAACACTCGTCAAGTATTCAACATCCTTATGCCATTTTGGGGTCTCGCAGACGCACGAGCAGTGTTTACAAGAGAGATAGCCTGAATAAGAACAAGGATCAAAAATTGAGTCCGATAGAAAATTCGTCGTCAGTCTGTTAGCAGTCATGTTTAGTATTCTCATAAATCGCGCCGTCTTGATCGGTCTGATTTTGATGTGTATAACGGCATACATACATGAGATTATACCGTAGTACAATAGCGTCATAACATCTTGAGTGAATACCATAATACAACTAAACGTTTAATTCATTTGGGTTCACACCAATTGCGGTTCCCACGTTAGTTCTGGTTAGAACAAAACCAAATTACGTTTAAGGTTTGAACTTATCTTATCACTACAACTGTCTTTTATAAATCACCTAACTGTTTAGGTGCACACTTTTCTTTCACTTTTATATCTATAATACGGGAACGGTAAAGTGTACAACGTTTTGAATCTAGGGTTTCTTCCTAATTCTTACATTGACAACAATTTTTTTTGGAAATTTATAATTTATGCATGTAGGGCAAATTTTTATTTTTGGATAAAAAAATTGTTAAAGACTGGTTGTAAACACATGTTTCACGCCTTATAAATTCAAGTTGTTGTCTGTTCGGAAATCCTTCGATCAGGTGTTTGTTTCAAGTGGTGTCAAAAAAAATTGTGGAAAAAGTTGAAAATCGTGCTTCCTCAGGCGTCTATTTGAAATCTTATATTTTATCCCAATGATTTTTTGATATCAATCGCCCCTTTTATGTTTGGCTGCCTTTTTTTCTTTTTATTTCAAAGGGCCGATGTGTGAGAAATTATTGAGTTAAACCCTGCAATCACAATTTTTAGCTTTTTAAAATTCAGTTGAAAATATTAACCCAATTTAAATAAAAAATGTTGGGTTGATTTCCTAAGAATGTTGTTCTACAACATTAGCGCTTGGACACGGTTAATTAAGAGAGCATCCATCAGATCGAAGGAAAAGTCACAACTTGATGACAGAGGGGGCGACATTGGTAGTTAGTAGTAGTTGCTCAATCACTCAACTCTGAGGAGATTTATGATGTGGTCTGTTTTTCTTATAAAAATTACATCAGTCAAATGGATAAAAAAAAGTGTAGTAGAAGTTCTTCTTCCGAGAACAATTTATCTGAATTTGAGCTGGGAAAAACTCTTTGTGCACTTTGGATTTTAGGTCGAATGAAAAGCGATGAATTATTCAATTTAGCAACCGTTGATACAAAAAAATTAGTAGTGGTCAATTTCATAAAATTCGGGTTGAAGCTTACTCTGTACATGTTAAAACCAAAGTGGTCTTTTACAAGACAAACATAAATGTAATTAAAAAGTAATTTTTTTACTCCATACATTTCAGTGTCATTTTCACTACAGAAACTTCGATTTCCTAAAAAAAATATTTCTCCTTCTAGTTTCAATATTTTAAAAGGCAGATGAAATATTAACGTTGATTTGCTTTTCCTAAGGTGAAACTGCTAATTTACACGAACCCCCGGCTCGAATCCTAAGTACAGCTCAATTAACCAAGTGATTTTAAAAAAATTACTCAAATCTCTTTAGCGCCTTTTTATTTTTAAATAGGACTACTGACTCTGCTTTTCTTTCCAATTCTAAAGTGATGTTGCACTGCAATTAGAGACCAACTCTTTGACAAGTTGATTCTAAAAAAAAAAAAACTAAAAACTCAAATGGGCTTTACAACTATACATAATTTATTAAGTAAGCTTAGTAGTCTTTCTACGTGCGGGCGGCCATGTTGAGTTGCGTCATGACAGTAAATGATTGTTTGGTTCTATGGTCTCACTCCGACTTAAATTTTTATTGGTAGCCAAACTCGATTAACACAATAGTGAGTTTGTGTGAAACATCTCTACTATTAAAAACTGGACTTATATGATTTTACAAGTATATGTTGTCAATAGTAAATATAAACATGAGTCGAAGTGTAAAGCATAATTAAATGATAATTGCGCAAACTTATTAATGGAACACGATTATTGGTTAGTTATATATACAAAGTCAACTTTTCGAAAGAGTTAACTACCCCTTTAATGAAAGACTTAAAGTTTCCAACTTTTGTTAATTAAGCTATTCGCCTGTCTTGCGGATTTTCTCTTATGGCCTCAGCATTCGTTTACAGCAGTGAGCTCAATTTTTCATTACTTTTGCAAATGCGTAAAACTTAAGAATAAGCTTCTTTGGTGGTATCAAACTCCCAAGTTCTTTCCTATTTTCAAGCTATTATCTTCAAATTCAAACATACAAAAAACTCAAATCTCATCAAAATCCATTACAAAATCCTTCCATGTCAACTCAAACCGACAGCTGATAGAAGACCCTCTCAATCATAACATGCCAGCACAAAAAGAACGATGAATGGCGTTCACAAGATGATTTGACATCATCCACCCTAGTGTCAAATGCTTCAGGTAATGAGGCGTCTTTCCCTTGTCTCCAAAATAATGATAAATTTTCTACTAAACGACTTAAAAAAAATTTTTTTTCTTTTAATTTTTTATCGATAGCAAACTTTATTGTTAGTAACCCCCAATTCAATTAAATATCAGGGCTTAAGTTGAGAGGGGTATAAAAAAAAAAAAGAGAGCGGAATAAAAAATTCATAGAGCGTTCTGGCACCCATTACCTAATAATCAATGAACTCTTGAGAGAGAAAAAGGCGAGACGCTCCCTATGCTTGGTTTCAATATATTCCCCTACCATTCAAAATTAGAATTAAATAAAAAAAGGAAAGAAAGAAAAGAGAAAAAGAGATATGAAGTCAAGCGAATTGAGCATGGGAGATCTAATTAGTAAAAGACCCCTGAGCATGAGAAGCTCCAATTTTTAAAATTGGATACAAATTGACATAATTTTTTCGGTGAAATGTTTCTATAAAATATACATTGAGCCCATTAAAAACCGGTTACGATCAAGGCCACGCCCATTTTATTTCAAATTTTCCCCTCACTTTTATTCAAAGTGGTTATATGAAATTGAAAATTTTCATTAGCAATTTTTTTTTTCCGATTTTCAAAGACAAAAAAATTTTTGGAATTAATTTAAAGGACTATTGAGAATTCTTTTTTATGTATGTATATATAAATGATAATTGTTATTCGTTATACCAAATAAGAAAGACGCAGTATATGTTGCAGCTTATATTTCTTGTTTGTATTGCTTTCTATTTGGTGTTCTCCTTTATGGTCTATAAGCCGCTGGTAGTTTACAGTACCCAATAATTTATAAAATAATGTATTGAATAATTATTATTGAACGTCAATCCCTAATCTGTTTCTTAAACTTTTGATGTGTAGTAATTCAATTAAGTGTTAAAAGTTGGCAAATAAATCACGTGTTACTATTTTCAAATGTGGGTGGCAACAAATTGAATTTTTTTTTTCATCACCATAAAATCACTCATGATCTATCAACAACTTGTAAACACTCAGTTGAAATTTCTCTTTGATCTACTTTTTTTTTAATTGTCAGTTTACGACCTTTAAAGAAAACTTGTAGTTAAGCAATTCAAGTAGGACCTCTTAAAAAAATATTATAACCTTTAAAAGTCAAATTTATGATTGGGGATTCTTGTTATTTGTTGAATTTAATCGCCACATCCATCTTAGCAAATTACTTTTTATTCTCTTAGCAACACTCACATTTAAAATACAAGTCACAAAATATCAGAAGACCAGCAATAAAATTTGGGTTATAAAAATCTGAGACGGTAGTGGAATGTGTAATTTTTTTTTATCTACGAATATTTTAAATAGAAATTAATTGAAATGTTGAAATGGGCAAATAAGAAATTCTTGAAAAATGAAAACTTGCAGTTTATTACTCCATTTTTTGAGCTAATAAAATCGATTTGGTTTAAATTTTCTATTTTCACTCTGTCCATTTATCATTCAAGCCACATACAATTGATGGAATAAAAAATTTTTTTCTCTCTCTTAAACTTTAGTTGAAAAAAAAAAGTTGGATAGAAAAAAAACTGTGTCAAATACAGACAGCTCTCAAGAGAGTGGATCAAATATTGTAGGGGTTTGTTCGTTTCTTACTTGAAAGACAGCGCAGAAAAAATTGGAAGAATAAAAAAAAATAGATAGAAAGTCTCAAATTTCTGATGAGATGTTGCTCAAGACAAACGTTGAATAATGCCCAAGTTTAAAGAGGTTAATACTATTTAAATATATTAAAAGGTGAAATAAGATACGTCAATCAACAAGTGATTAAGATATAACTTTTAAAAAGAAAACTCACCAAATGGATAGCAAAACTTTTATTATCAAATTTTTTTACTTCTCACTATACCGTCTGCTCTTGTTTGTGTGTAATAAACCTGTCAACTGCCACAAGGAAAAAAGTAGTCTACGGTAGCAAATAAAAATCGCCTAAAAGTTCCTACTTTCCCTCACGTCCGCCGTTATTTTTAACGCACAATCAGCTGGCTTCTTTTCTTCCTTTCTCTTATATAACTTTTTTTTGCACCTCCTGATGTGAGAGATTTTTCCTCCAGTTTGCCTATATTGGCACGCACACCTGTAATTAAGGATTCCCCCCCTTTTTCTCCAGGTGTCCACTACTCGAAAAACTGCTCGAGTTTTTTCACGGCACGCGTCGTCTACTAAAAAGATGCACCTGTTGTTACTTTTTTTCATTAATCAAAATCGCTTAAGGAAAATTTAACACATTCAAATGTTCGTTTAATAAAACCTTGGCAAGTAGATCTTATTTCATGCGATTTTTTTCTGTAGAATTTACTTTTTTCCTGAGTGGACCAAATGTTTTTTTTATGATCCTAATACGAGGGTTGAATATTTATTTTTTCGGAGTTTATAATTCTTCTCTTTGCCACTAGATTTTTTTTCCACTTGGACAAAGAAATTTTCGGACTTTTGACAAATGTTGGGGATCGTTAGATAGTTTTAAGTGGAATAAATCTCAAGTGCTATCGCTGGTTTTGACCTTATCACTGACGTAAGTTCTATGTCATTCTATAACCTTTTTTTTAAACACCCTAATTTTTTCACAACTTTTTTTTTGTATTTAAGTTGTGAAAAAATGCTTAAAAAACGTTTAAACGCCAACTTAATTAACCAGTGACAAATGATGTTTTCTCTACAATTTGTTGATCATCCTTATGATACCAAATAGTGGACATGAAACATCAATTTTACTAATTTTTCAAACCGGAATTTTTTTTCTCTCTAATCAAGTTTATTACCCCACTTAAAGATAATTTTTAAAGGGTAATTAATATTTTTACATAATTAAAACTTGATATCTTATTCAAATTTATGATTGACATTTCTTTTATCTCTTCACCTTGCTGACCTTGCTCAATTCATTTTTTTCATAAAACGCCTTAAGTTTTCTAGTAACAACTTATCACGACACTTATTGCGTACTTTTAATAGTTAATAACTTCTAATGTGAGAAATTTTACATTATTTAATTTAAATAGCGCATTAAAATCACTTGTCACTAATAAATACTTTTTTTATTAATTAAACTCTCATAAAACGTATTTAAATTTTATGTCACTTATTTCACGTCTAATATTTCCCTTCAAATTATAAACACGTCTACTTTTATTACCAATATTTTTTATAATAAAAGCCCTGACCTCATAAGATCACCTCACAATTTTCCTTATTTTTAACAGAATTTCAATTCATAGCTTTCCCCTTTAATTTTAAAGTATAAAAAAATTACAATTATATTATAACTATGATGTATCATTATCACGTATACAAAACACGGTGATTTTCCCACCATGAGACAGTTGAAAAAAAAAATGTTATAAAAACTAGCTGACCCTAATGGTGAGTCACATGTCGCCACAAGTACGAAGGTCGAAATTTTATCACTAGTGTTTTCTTGTAACTGAGCAGCAAATCAAACAACTGGGATTTAACCTTGTCAAGCACTTTCACATCTATGTTAAAATAAATAAATCTCTTTACTGGAAATATAAAACACCCTAATTGTGTATTCACCATCATTTTCTGTACAATTTCCCTTAGGTGGACAAGTAGCAATTGTGAACATAAGTGACCTTGCAGGTGAAATAAAAAGTCGCAGGTTGGTTTGCAAGAAAAAAAAATAAGATGAAAAGTTCCTCATCTTATTACTTGGAATCTAGAGAAATATTGATCTCTTAAAGATGGAAAAATATTGCGAGAAAATTAGAGCTGTCAATCTTAGAAGCAATGTAATCCTTCAAATAGTGACACCAAATGTGTCAGGTGAGGCGCTTCCAATTAACAAGTTTTTGAATATATAAAAGACTTCCTTCCATTTTGTCAATTGGACAGGTGAGTGACATATCTCCTTACATAATAGGCCAAACCTCTTTGTGTGTATAAACAAGAGTGGAGTAAAACTAATCAAAACTTTAGAAAACTTGGCAACCACATCGAATCTACTCAAGCAAGGTAAAGGAAAAAACTTTTCAATTGGACAGTGCATAACTTTGACATTTAAACTGAAATACAGATATATCTAAACAAATCCTAAGAACTCGTCTAGGAGTGTATTAGGCCCAGGGGGCTTGACAGCCAATTTAATGGATCCGCGTTCCAACACCCCTTTCAGACCCTCCCACTTTCAACTTGATGTCCTATCAAGGGGATATTATCCAAAAATACAGGGAATTCACCTTCAGCTCCCAACCTGGGAAACTCACTGGCCATTGCTGACCTACAACCTTTGGTGATTTTTTAACCGCCACCTTTTGGTCTTTTTTTATTTAAAGGAGCGAGTGAAAAAAAAATGGGAGGTAACTCCGTCCTGTTGGGAATTGGTGCTACAAATGAGAGGGAGGGTAAAGAAGCTGGGGCAATGATGGACTAGGCACCCCTTATGGCTCCACCTGGCGGGAGTTTCTCACGCTTCTCTTCGACCAGGACTGATGGGTGTAATCTTGTCCCAGGAAGCAATCAATACTGTGATAGAATGAAAGTGTGCAGCGTGCAGGGTGCGAGTTAGTTTGGAATTTGTGCGTAGCGAGTTTGTGGTGGTTGCTTTATTTTTTAATTTGGTTCGGGAATTTGGATTATTGAACTGCGCAGTCGCAATCTTGTTAAAATTACTGAGTTTTTTTTTTTCCCCCGCCGAGCAAGGGCTCACGTTTCCGTTTCACATATTGAGCGTATTTAACAATATAAACGTATTAAGGGTATTAAAAATGGTTGCAAATTCTCATGTTCATAGAGTTGACATCATTTTATGATCTGATGTGTTTTTGAATATCTGTTTAGCAATCGAAAGTTTTGTAATGCTGAATTTATCATCCAACCATTATAGAATAATTTTCGAGACACACTACTGTATATTGCAGTCATTTGTTTTAGTTATCGTTCATTTCGTGATCGACAGCGTGAGCCCTGTTCAACTTATAGAATCGATTACTTCGTTGAGTAATAAATCATAAACTTAAAAATGTAGAAATATGAAAAATGTACTTACGCTGCAATTAAATAAATTGCTTGAACTTTCACGATGTTGTCATATCACGATTTGCAGCTTTTAAAAACAATCTAAACAAAAAATGGATTAACTTCGGGGAAATTTTAGCATTTCAAATACCTACAAAGGAAATTATCCAACATCGAATCCCAAACTCACTCTATAAATAATTAATTCACACATTTTCCGATTTCAATATTTTTGTACCATTGCAAGACCAAATAACCAAGGAGAGAAAACTGTTCAAACATGACAGTAGCCGAATCTAAAAATAAAAAAAAATTTTATATTTCTAAAAAAAAGTATTGTCAATATCATTAAAATTTCATTTTTACATCTAGTTTTGTTTGCATCCCTTGAGAGGTCTTGTAGGGTCATATTTTCGCAGATTTCTTTTGGATGTTGGGGTATAATGTGTCACCCCATCTGCACTCCAGTGGCAGAGCCTAAGGCCACAGTCCAATGTCTGCTGGAATTGGAAATGAGAATTGTTACTTCAATATAAAAACATCATGTTAAATAATTTTAATTTTATCAATAAAAATAATTTAAAAAACATGAAATACAAAATAAGCTTAAAGGAAGAAAATTCAACTATTTAACAATTCAAAAAATAATTTTTGCAAATTTTATTTTGAATAAACAAAGTTTATTATAAAGAGGTTGTTGGAGGGTGTGACAGTGGTCTATGTTGAAGCAAACAGCCCATCACAGGATGATGGATGCTCTTGGCAAACGGAATATGACCAACATAAAAATGCATATAAACCAATTTTTAAAACTTCAGGGTAACTTTAAAAAGTGAGTACGAAAAACAAAAGTTGGTATCATGCGTAATATTGTCTGCAGACATTAATTGGAGGGGCTTTATGCATCCCAAGTGATTTGCAGTTATTGTCCCGCTTTTGATATGTTTGTGCTCATGGACTTGTGAGTTTGTGGTCTTGTTAGGCTTAATGGCTTTTGCTTGTTATGAGGGCTTTCATTTTAATAGACGCATTATCACTAAGGAGTCATGAGGGGCTCGTCATTTTACGTCCCATTTTTAATGCTACTTTTGGAATTATAATTACCTCAAATTTTACATTCTTTGTTTTGTTTTCTGTGCAGTTTTACTATAGTTATTGCGTCGGCGGCAAATAAAAAATTCGGCCGTTTTGTTTTGGCAGTTGGTAGCAGGCGGCGACACTTGTCAATGCGCGGGAACGGTCGTTTAGGCGGCAGCTGTTGGCGCGGACCGGAGTTATTTTTCTGTGGAATTATTTCAGAATAAAATTAATAAATCATTGTAGTGCTCAATCGTACCCAAACCTTAATTTTAGACGTATCATTCAAAGAGATCCCAATTTAATTAAGGGATAAAAGAATATAATCAACGGAGTTTTCAGAATTTTCTCATTTTTTAAATGTTCTTTTATACGCGTGAGTCGGAATGTGGTTCGTAACAACTATTAACACTTCGTAAATGTTTTGAGAATGCTTAAAGGAAGTTTGGTTTGGTGTTCGTTGAATATTTCCCTCGAAGTTCTCTACGAAGACGTCCGAAGTCATCCTCATCATCCATGGTGGCGTGGCGACTGTGGCGGCACCTAGTAGTTAGCGGGAGATTTAAGTGTATTGAAGCGTTTTAACGATATGGAATACCATTTTATACTGATTGGGGTATACATATTGAAGTATTCCTTCTTTTCAACAATTGTTCCGTTCTTTTGGTACCCACAGACCGATATCCAAGTTGATGTTGTATCCAATAATTAATTTTGAGTTAATTTTTGATTTTTTTTTAGAAAAATATATGTCCACAATTAGAATTATTACATGCGTACCAAAAATTCTCTCACGAATGTAACACGGAGGATACCAATACCAAGCTGTTTTGATGTTTTGATGCGATTGATTTGAATTGTTTAAAGATATCAATAACAAAAGCTCTGCTAATTGTACTGATGTTAAGGATGAACAAGATGTCCAGTGGTACAAAGTCCTGATATAAAAAAAAGAACCCAAGTAAGGCCAAATCGAGAATACTAACAGTTTTGGTTTACTGCTGATGTCATCAATGGTGTTTCAAGTCGCAGCTGCTACTGCCTGTGCAGAACTTTCCTGCTTCTACGTATAGTTTGCTAAGCTAGAATTTCCTGCAAGCTGAAGTAGGAGTGGTGCTAATAGAAAAATATTTGGTGCTAGAGTTTAAAGGTGAAAATTTCTACGAAAAATCTCTACATGCAATTCGTGAAGCACGTTAAAAAAACTGTTCTGTAATTTCCACTGTGCAAAGATCTACTGCACTTTAAGTATAGTTAAGCAAATTAATAAAGAATATTGAATAAAAGGGTAAATTTAAAACAAATTTTTGATTTTATTTCTGAAATCATCTTTCATTTCAAATACAATAAACTTTACCAAATTCTTGACTGTACTTCCAATTCAAGATCAATACAAGGAAAATTCCTCTCAATCCACCTAATTAGCTTATTATGCTGCTTTAAAGACACACGACAATATTCGACATCCATTCTATGTAACTCAGTACAAGATTCAATAAATAAATGCAACGCATCATCAGTCAAAGAATCACATTCCAAAAACCATACATCTTGCAGAAATATCAGAGGATTTGTTAAAAGAATCTCCTGAGTTACAACAGTTGTAAAATTATAACTATGGTGCACATCCAAAAACTCCAACATAGGACATGACCTTACAAGAACAATCAAAACAGATGCTGGCATTGTACCAAACAGCAGTAAACGCTTCATCCCCAACCAATCACCAAACGGTTCTTCACTTGCCTCAACATAGGTATTACTCCTCAGTTCAAGTGACTCAAGATTAGGACAAGAGTCAATTAATAAGAGTGGCTCAATTCCTTGGACTTGCTTCAATATCAACGATTCCAACTGTGATCCTCTGATTTCCAAAATGGGAGAAATGTCCACCATAGTCAAGAAAGGGCAAAACTGGACATCCAGTTCTAATGACGCCAGGTTATTGTATTCGCATATTGGACGAAGGCGTTCTGAAGATTGCGGGTTCCAGTCTTTGACGATCACGTGATCCAGAAAGGGCAACATTTCGGATGCTATGTTAAAGCATTGAGAGACTAATATTTGACTCGAGACATATGCCCTGTTGCTGCGTCGCTCTGATCCAAATTGGAAAGTCCTAAGATTGTAGACGTGGTTTGGGTAATTGGTACAAGCCATAGCTAAGACGTCCAAAATCTCATGGCATTCGAATTCTGTTAGGTTTGGCAGTTGGTCGAGGATTAACGCGGCACCGCTGACGGTGACTTTTGTGTCAGTGATGTTGAGTTTTTTTAGGGACTGATGGCAAAATGATGTTGTTGCTGCCAGTTGTGCGACTCCGTTATCTGTTACTGAGCAGTAACTGATATCGAGGTTTTCAAGTAAGTGACACCGGCGTGCTATTGATCCTACGATATCGTCTGTGCAGGTTGTATACTGTAATCGTAGAGTTGTGACGTTTGGTAAGTATTTTGGGGTAAGAGCGAGAGTTTCGTAAGGAACTCGACTGCGGGATATGTCCAGGTAGGTGAATCTCTAGGGAAAAAAAATTAAATGATGCGAGAATTGTAATAAAAGTTGGAGTATTTTCTGGAATACATCTTCTACAGACAAACACAGATAATAAAATCTGGTAGAAAAATTCTGTGGATATTTTGTTATTGTTTAAAATATTAACAAATGTTTGCACATACGTTTCATAGAATTTGCATTTTTGCATTTAAAAGTCTTCTGTCTAGTGGCATTGATTGCTGTCATTTTGGCTAGAATGGTTTCGAAAAGGTCACAGGAGAATTATTTAGCGAAACATTAGAGTTAAAAGGAAGGAACTGTACAACTAAAAATAGTTTGAGAAATGGTCAAAGGTGAATAAACCAGTTTGGTTCAGTTGAAGATAAAAGTTTGGTAATGTTTGCCAATTTTATGTTGACATGTCTGCTTTGTTTATTCAGACTTGTTTTGATTACTGTCAGTTTTTTTCCAGTTTTTAGTTAAATATCTTTTGTTAGTGAAAAATAAATTTTTGAATCATTCCGTAGTTCAAAGTAATTTAACAACTAGTTAATTTATTATCATATAATTAAAGTAATTTTTAATTTGTTTTGGAGGATATGTTAAAACAGAAGTGGATATAACAACTTTTGGCAAAGTGCAATGCCAAATGGTATATTTATAAATAAAAATGTTGATGAACTGAAATAATAAAGCTGAAATATGGTGATCAGCTTTTATCGGAAGAAATGCCAAAAGTTTAAATTAGTTTATAAAAATAACAAAGACAATTGGAATCATTTAGATTCAATATTAAAATTTGCAAAATTCTTTTTTCCTGTGCTTGTTTAAACAAGCAAGTTAAAGTTAGTCATTTAATAAGATTTTCCAGTTTGATTATTAAGTAAGTAAAATCTCCAAACAAAATAAGATATTTATATAACATTGAGTCATGGTTTGCTGATCCACATCCATAACCGTACGATACGATTAATAAATCTCGTTCTTATGTTGCATGCAATATGAAATTTGACACAGTTGGCAAAATTCCATGGTCAATCATTCAGTCTACACGCATAAAATATGAACCCCTTAATTTGAAAATTTAAAACCGCCTACAAGATTTAAAACACTTCGTTTTCAATGTAAATTAAAACCTCTGACCTGCATATTTGATCCTGCCAATTGGAGCAGAATGTCAAATTGGACAAAATACATTCTCGTAAGTGTGAATGAACTTAACCCACTTCGCAAAAGCAAAAGCACATGGCCTGTAAAAACTGTATGTTTTTCAGCTAACATATCTAATATTACCATCGTCAATCTTGGTGCTAATTTATAAAATAATAATTTATTAAATTAAAAATTTAATTTTGCCATACAAACTCACGCAAACGAAAATATTGAAATATCTCATCCACTTGCGACACATGCTCTTCTCTAGTATTCAACCACCAATCCCACAACATTTCTACAAGAACTGGGTAACACTGAGTTTGCAACGACTGCGCCATTCTAAATCGCGGCATTTTGCACTCAGTACAATCTGTATGTGTAAAACGTTGATACTCAGTTGATAATAAACAAGGGCAAACGAGAGATTTAAATTTAGACGGTCGGGCGAGCCAAATATAATCTCCCGGATACTGATAAATTTAGCAGTTAATTGAAGGCCGACTAATAGCATTTGGTGTAGCAGCACTCAGAAAAAGTCAAGTAATTTGAACGAATTTGACGCATTTAATCAGACAAGAAAACACAAATTTAGTGGACATGTTCCAAGGACCACAAAATAATTAATGACGTAATATCACAGCATCTTAGGAATTTTTCCAAACGACACAAAATAAAAATCAGTGAACTACGTCATCTACATCATCGTATTGCTCATTTTCTTATTTACAAAACACTCAACTTTTTAAATTTGTGCATACCTATAACCGTCAACTTTGTAGCATAAAAACAAAAAAAAACATTAAATATTTAAAACAATTTTTTTTACATTTATACTCAAGTAAATAGATGAGGAAAAACGAGAAAACTATCACCAATTAAATACTGACCCACTTGTCAATTGGACCTGCCACGAGTGGGTTACGTGATATGTTGACGTCATTTAAATAAGTATATTGATACTGAGGGTGTGATAATGGAAAGAAACATTTTGTCGTTTTTCACTTTCTTTTTTGAACTATAACAAAACAAAAGTGTTTTTAAGCTATTTTTTTGAAGTTGGCTTCAAGGCGCCACGCTGCGTGAGCCCCTCGAATCGCTTGTATGTGTAATTAATGAATACCCAATCTTTGTAACCCATATCACCTTCCTTGACTGGGGCAGACGCTAATAAGAATACAAAATGTGTAAATATATAAATGTCTTTTTAAGATCTTTTTGTTTAAACTTACGAATTTTTAAATCGACATCAGGAAAATCATCGAAATTGGACGTGTCGTCGATACTTTTCACTTCGACTGGTATTGCAGCTGGTCGCTCCCTGAAAGTAATAAAGTAAATAATAAATGTATTTTTACAATGATTTATTACAAGTTTTATTTACCGGATGTGTTCCCAATCAACTCCTCTAAAGAAAGAGTGTCCTTTAATTTCCCCGCTTCCTTGGCTGCCAATACGTTTCTCACTTTCACAACAAAAATGTTGAATGAGGTCCCTCGCTTCGTTTGAAATAGGAACCTCAGGTGGAAATACGAGTGTTTCCCTCCAATTCATCACTTTCCGATACGTTTCTTGCGGTGATTCGGAACAGAATGGGGGATAACCGATTACCATTTCGTACATGATGACTCCTAGACTCCACCAATCGCAAACGCTCGTGTAACCAGTTTGCATGAAAACCTCCGGCGCAATGTAATCGGGTGTTCCCACAGTTGAATAAGCCTAAATTTAAATTTATTTTTTTACTTTTAAGTAATAATTCTAACAGATTTGCATGAGCAAATATTAAAGGGGCAATCAACTTTATATAAGAGTTAATTTAATAATATTTAGCTGTCTCAATACAAATTTCTTACGTATTTTTAATAATTCTCTGCATTATTAACTATTTTATGGTCACGTGATTCAAACCATCCAATTTTATTGGTTAATTTGCATCATGTGACTAATAAATCAGTTTAAAATTAATTAATGGTTTAATTATTTATAAAAAACTGTAATAAAGATTAAAGTTAAAGGTTTTTAAAGGTTTAGTGCTCCTTTAATCTTTTTTATGAAGCCAAGTTTCTTTTATCTTATTCACACCACATTTCAATCCACTTTTAAAATACTCTTGAAACCTCAGCTTCATTCTATTCTGACCGTATGATAAACTTTAAAAGTGAATGCTACACTTTTAGCAACACGTTTTATCACACGACACAGAAACAAGCCGAAAGCGATAGTAACTATAAATTACTCATTGTACCAGCTGCCGACGATTCTTTTTCCAACTTTCAGCTCTTCTTTTGGAATCCATAGGGTTAGTAGCTATTAAAGAAAAAGGGCAGTTTAATAATACTGAATTGTTTAAAACATTTGTGATCAATTACTGAAATTACTGAAATCGCTAGGTTTAGCTTGCGATAGATCGCGATAAAAATCTGTACGATGCGACTTTTTAAGGCCTGTGCACAATCCAAAGTCAGAAAGTTTGATGTGTCCGCGTGCATCCAAAAGGAGATTATCAGGTTTAATGTCACGATGTATGAAACCCAACTTATGAATCGACTCGATTGCCAATGCCGTCTCGGCGATGTAGAATTGCGTGCAATCTTCTGATAGTGTGTCTTTCTTCATTAACAAAGTCATCATATCACCTATCAAATATCTTTTTTAATAAAATAAAACTTCTCTAAAAAAAAAAAACTGTCAACCTCCAGGTAAAAACTCCATTATCAGGTACAAGTTAATGGGGTCTTGGAAGGAATAATACATTTTAACCACCCATTGGTGATCAGCTTCGACCAATACATCACGTTCAGCTCTCACGTGAGCTACCTGTGAAAGGAGTGGAGAAAAAATAATCAGCTAATTGCTCAATTACGTGTTTGGTATTCCACCTGTTCTTTTTCCAACATGTCTGCTTTCCTTAATATTTTCATCGCGTAAACGTGACCCGTGTCCTTTTTTTGCACCAATCTCACCTTTTAAAAAATTTCTTTCAAGATATTTTGTTTAAATTTGGTGGTGTAATTTTTATTACCTCACCAAAGGCGCCTCTACCGATGACTTTTAGAGGGTCAAAATCTTCTACGCCTAACCTCGAACGTTTCAGACGAAGAAATTCAGTTTCTTTAATTGCATGTTGCACTCGCTTTTCTTGTTTCTGGATAAGGAAAAAATTGTCAAATGGTGCATGACAGTTGCAGGAAATTACACAGGCGTAAACGTTTTTCGCTTCCTCGTTTTGTGAAATTATTTTTACCTCTGATTCAGATAATCCTTCTTCTTTCATTGAGTCTTCTAATTTTTGGTACCTAAAATATTTTAAAAGATTGTAGTTTTTCGTGCTTGTGTTTATGGAATATTCTTACCTATTCTTTCTTTCCACATGCTGGGCGATCAAATTACTGTAATAATTTTCCAAGGTCACTTTGGCTTTAGTCGCCTTGTCCAGTGTATGGCCACTAAACCGAATTTGATTCTCGGTGGTGGCCATTTTTAATATCGCGGAATCTGTTTTTATTTATTTAAAAAAAAAAGTTTATTAATTTCAATAAAAATATTAAATCCAGTGATTTTTCGATAGGAAAGCGAAAGAAAGGTTGAAAAACCCGAAATGAGGAATAAGTATGAGCAAGAGCGATCCTATCGGAACATAGCTGAAAGCACAGCAAATGACGAATTTAAAGATACAACAGCCCCTTGTTGGGCCCGCCCGGTTGGTCCAGTTAATTTTCTTAGTTTGCGGCACGCATCTAAAAAGTTGAAGCAACTAGAAATGAGATGTAAAGGCCGAAAAATGAGGCTAAAAGAGCAGCGCAAGTGTCATCAAGCAGTAAATATGCGTGTTTTTTGCTTGTGCAATACATTATCATACCATTATAGCAGGCCTTGTTACGGCCGAACACAAAGCCTCGAACTCTGCCGTGGTTAAACATCAAACAGCGACAACTACAATAATCAACAATTTATCACTTTTCATGACGTAATCAAATCATTGTTTTTCAGTAACCAGGCCTTGAGATTTTAAGAGAGAAAAAAAATAAGCACAAGGCAAAAATGCGGAGAGTAACAAGATGACCCCATTTCGAGTTTTAAAACCCAAATTTCAATCAGATTCAATAAAAATATGAATCAAAAGGAAAAAATGTTGGTGACGTCATCAAACGTTATTTTAACAACATCCCTCCCCCCAATTAATTCTTTGCTCGTCTTACTTAAGATGATCGTTTTTAGACACAACGTCAGGTGTCCCGAGTTCGTTGCTCTTTTGAACTCGGAATAAATACGGTTTTACACAATAGCATATAAAAAAATACGGTGTGAAAAGAAAAGGATTATGGATTAAGGAAGTGAATCGTATCTAATTTTTAATGAGACTTGTGTACATTTGGGTAAATAAACTTTTTTTGCGTTTTTAAAAGGTCTTCGTTAAATTGATATTTCGTTATCATTTTCTAAAGTTGATTATTTATTTATTTTTTCTTGTAGTAAGGTTTTATTGGACGTGGTCCAATTGTGAAAGTTTTCATCAAAAATGATGGCATCTGACATACTGGTTACTTATAATTGATATAATTGATTTGGATGGTGTCGCGTCATGTGCGCTTACCGTTTAAGGTTCCTCCGTTTGTTGTATTTTCCCGTCCCCTATTCGTTTTCGGCCAAATCTTGCTGCACAATTCCCACCAAATGCGAACATTCATCTACACGATCCGCCATAAAAACAACGAACGAATAACATTAATCGCGCATGCGCTCGGAACAGCTGAGCTCGAATCGCGGAACATATCGCTGCAGTGATACACCTATCGTTGCGCACGCGATTGATATTTTTAGGTGATTATTTCTTTAGTTTAGACTATTTCTTAGCTAAGTCGAGCATTTATCTTGATTTTAAAATTTTTCTTTTTTTTTTTTATTTAAGTTGTCTTAATGTTAAATGGATGTAATAAAGTTGCGCATGCTCAATGGAAGGGATTCCTCACTGTCTAGATTTTAATAGTTCAGCACACAGGAGACATAGGCGCAGCCAATCACAACGTTCGTAATGTAGGAACCAACCATGGCACGCTTTAGAGAGATTAGTTAGCATTGCAGAGAAGCTCGAAATGTGCAAGTTATCCATCGTCTAAACACCTAAAACGATGTTAACTTCTGCTAATAGTTATATAGGCGGTGATTTCAATTGTAATAACAAAATAAATATTGTTAAATAAATTAGCAGGTCTAATGACTACTCTCATACCTTGTGCCAAATAACCGAGCATTCTAACGTAGTGTTTTGCAATCTTTGAAAATTCATGTTTTAAACTATAATAATAAGACTTTTGAAATCTTGAGAAAATATACTTCAGTAAACGCCCTTTCTTAAAAGCCCTCTAGGCGTTTTCTCAATATTTTATATGTGTAAAAACCACATATGTACGAGCTCTTGGCGTAATAACAGAATAGTTTGGTTTGGTTCTAAAAAAAAACCAAAAGTGACAGGATAATTTAATAAATCGGGAAACTGTTAAGGAAGCTCCGAGGGGTCGGTCCTTTTCGAATGTGATATACTAAAATTTTATTTTATCAAATTGTTGACTATGTTTGTCACTTATCAGAAGACTTTTATATGCAAATATTAGCCGTCAAAAGATATTTGATTTAATTTAATTCAATGTTTTAATTCCGTCAGGTTTTTGTTATAACTAGTATTTGAGTGTCGTACACGATTTCGGGGTGATTTCGGGGAGCTTCTCTGCAGTCCAACCAGTTTATCTAACGAGCGCTATAGTTGGATCCTACATTACGAATGACCTGATTGGCTGCGTCTGTGTTTCCAACTACTAATTTAATGTCCTGACCTCATTGGTAGAATATTATGTGCAAAATAATGCTTAGTTGAATTTATAAAGAAAGTTTTTTAAAAATAATAGAATGTTGTTTGATTAATCTGGTAGGTTATTATTTGAACATTTAACTAATGACGCAATTCCCGTTTCTTCTGCCAACTTGCTTATTTCCGGTTCCTTTACTATCGGTTGAGAAGAAAAGCCGCCATCATGGGTCGTATGCACACGCCAGGGTAAAGTTTAAGAAAAATATAATGATAAGCACGATTATTATATACAAAATTAGTAAAAAAAGTAGAAATCTGGCTTGGGAAAATTAAAGATACCGATCTCGTTGTATATTTTTCGTGCGGTGTTAAGCCACGTGTTCCTTACATTTAACGTGGGCTCCATTTTCTTTTCATTTTTTCAGAAAAGGTATTTCCAAATCTGCTTTACCATATCGCCGAAGTGTTCCAACAGTAAGGATCATCGTAATTTTAAATTGGTCGTTTACTTAATCTTAATTTATTTTTAGTGGTTGAAATTGACATCGGAAGATGTGATCGAGCAAATCTGTAAATTGGCCAAAAAAGGGTTAACCCCGTCACAAATCGGTTTGTCATTAATTTACAGCGATCGAATGCATAGAAAGACTTATTAATACTTTATTTTAGGAGTTATACTTCGTGATTCGCACGGTGTTGCACAAGTGCGCTTTGTAAGTGGAAGTAAAATCCTTCGAATTTTGAAGGCCAAGGGTTTGTCCCCCGATTTGCCGGAAGATTTATATCATTTGATCAAGAAAGCCGTCGCTATTCGCAAACATTTGGAACGCAATCGCAAGGTTAATTTTTTTTAAAAAAATCTTGTCTAGATCTTAGAATATTTATTAATTTTGCAGGATAAAGATTCCAAGTTCCGTCTGATTCTTGTTGAAAGCAGAATTCACCGCTTGGCTCGTTATTACAAAACGAAATCTGTTTTGCCACCAAATTGGAAGTAGTAAGTTGAAGTATTTATAACATTTATTATCAAATATTCAATTTCTTTTTTATTATTAGTGAATCATCTACTGCCTCTGCAATGGTCGCATAAACTCTGCTTTGTAATTAAAGATAAATAAAAAAAAATAAAAATTGAAACCAATCTGAGTATTTTATTACGTGTAAAGTTAAAAAAAACTACAAAACAAGACTAATATTTCTTAACACAAAGAACTTCTTAAAGACGTCACCAGGGATACCAAATCGCCTATCCTTTCACCCAACCCAACCCAACCCTCCGACGCATGCGTACACGGAGCATGCTTTGGCCAAGTCAGCTGTCACGTGTGAGGCGTTAATACTAAGGCTTTAACCACGAACTAGAAATCCTATCATCCTAAACCTAAATTAAAATGGACACTAGAAAGCTGATCGAAATTTTACGGGCGACCATCGACCCCAATCAGCGACAGCAAGCCGAGGACCATCTAGCTCAGGTACGTTCTGAATCAAAAATGGCGGTGGGCTCTCCTTGTGTGCTTAGGCCTAATTTACAACGTGCACGTGCAATGTGACGGGAGTGCCCCAGCACCTATCTTACTGAAATATCACCTCTGAACCAAAAATAAATTAACAATTAAATTTTATAATTTTTTTTTATTACAGGTACACAAAATAATCGGTTTTGCGCCGTCGTTACTTCAAGCCCTTATGATGAATGATGTAGAATTGCCTGTACGGCAAGCTGGTAATTACAAACTGCAATATTCTAGTAGATGAAGTTATATTTTAATGTAAATATTTTATTAGGTGGAATTTACTTGAAAAATTTTATTAACCAATCATGGCAAGAACGAGAAAGTGAAGCAGGACAGCCGTTACAGTTCAATATTCACGAACAAGATCGAGGAATGATCCGTGACGCGATCGTAGATGCAGTTGTTCATGCACCCGAATTAATACGGTTGAGTTAAATTAGAAAAATCAATTAAAAAAACTGAAACATTGATTTTGCCTTTCAAATAGAGTTCAACTTGGATTATGCGTTAGTACTATAATTAAACACGATTTCCCTTGTCGTTGGACGGGAATTGTCGATAAAGTAAATATTTATCTACAAAATCCTGATACGCAATGTTGGATGGGGGCGCTGGTCTGCCTGTATCAACTTGTTAAAAATTATGAGTACGTTTCTTGTTAAAATAGTCATTCAATATTAAATATTTCTTTTCTTTCATTTTTAGGTATAAGAAACCAGAAGAACGAGTTCCCTTAAGTGAAGCTATGCATTTGTTGTTGCCATTAATGCAACAACGAGCAGAACAGTTAATGACGGATCAGTCAGAATTTGCAGTAACATTATTGAAACAAATTTTAAAAGTGTACTTTGCCATGATACAAGTAAATACCTTTAATTTAGTTATTATAAATCATTTTATAATATGTTAATTTAAATTTTATAGTACAGTCTGCCGTTGGATTTAATAACCAAAGAAACTTTCCAGCGTTGGATGGAAATAGTTACTACAATAGCTGATAGACCTATTCCGGAAGTAAATTTACATTTGAAATAATTTATAAGGATGTAAAATTGATGTTTACTCAATGTATATAGCCACCAGCTCAAATTGATGATGAGGACAAACAAGATTTGGTTTGGTGGAAATGTAAAAAATGGGCATGTCATATTCTTACGAGAATATTTGAGAGGTATGGAAGCCCTGGATATGTCAGTCGAGAGTATAAAGATTTTTCCGAATGGTACCTAAAAAATTTTTCTGGTAAAGTTATGACTATAGTTTAAATATTGTGTAATTAATTTTTGTTCAAATGCATTTCAAACAGGTGGCGTTATTGGAGTCCTGCTTAAAATATTAGATCATTACCGACAAGGAATTTATATATCACCGCGGGTTCTCCAGTTGGCTCTTAATTATTTAAATCAATCGTAATTATTACTTTAAAAAAATCTTTTAATTTTGTCAATTTTATATTTTGTATTTTATAGAGTGAACCATGCCTTTACTTGGAAATTTCTAAAACAGCATATGGAGGCTGTTATTCAAGAGGTTCTTTTTCCAATCATGTGTTATACTGAACAAGATGCAGCTTTGTGGGTAACTGACCCGCACGAATACATTCGCATGAAATTTGGTAAGATTTTCAGTACCAATGAGTACATTAACAATATTAATTCGACGATTTTTTATTCAGATATCTTCGAAGACATTCTGTCTCCAGTGACAGCAGCTCAAACTCTTTTACACTCAGCTGTGAAAAAGAGGAAAGACATGTTACACAAAACTATGGTGTTTGTCATGGGAATTCTTAATAATCCAGTTCCAAATTTAAGGCAAAAAGATGGCGCCTTACATATGATTGGAACTTTAGCAGACATTCTCTTGAAGGTTCTAAGAAATGTACTTTTGTTGAGAATAGTTAATGAAACTTGTTAATATCTGTCGTAGAAACCTGTTTACAAGGATCAGTTAGAAGTTATGTTAGTTAGCCATGTATATCCTGAATTTAGTAGTCTGGAAGGATATATGAGAGCGCGGGTTTGTGAAGAATTTATACGATTTGTATTTGTTTATAAATTTTTTTATGTACAATTTAGGCGTGCTGGACTCTTCATCATTTCAGTGACATTAGATTCGTGAACGATCAGAATTTAATATTAGCACTTCACCACACGAAAAATTGTCTACTCAATGACAAAGACCTTCCAGTCAAAGTCGAAGCTGCTGTAGCTTTACAGATGCTTATTTCGAGTCAAGACAAAGCGCAGAAACAGTTGGAGTCGCAAGTGACGCCAATTGCGTTAGAATTACTCAAAATAATTCGGGAGACGGAAAATGATGATTTGACGAATGTGATGCAGAAATTGGTGTGCACTTACACCGAAGAACTTACACCCATTGCTGTGGAAATGACCCAACATCTGGTTGGTTTAATTATTTTTTTTTCTGTTACCCAATTTCTTTAATAAATTTCTATTTTAGGCTGCTACATTTAGTAAAGTTTTAGACACTGAAGAGGGATCAGATGAAAAAGCCATTACAGCCATGGGTTTGCTCAACACTATCGAAACTATCTTAACCGTCATGGAACAATACAAAGACGTTATGGTGCAACTGGAAGCGATCGTTAATAATGTTGTTAAATTGATTTTAACGCAGAGTGTTATGGGTAATTAATCTAAAAATTGGTGAAAGGCAGTTTTATCAAGATATAAATTTTTCTTCTGTAGAATTCTACGACGAAGCCTTGTCCCTTATATATAGTTTGACATGCAACAGCATTTCAACACAAATGTGGGAGATTTTTGACTTAATGTACCAGATGTTCCTTAAAGACGGTTTTGAATATTTCACGGACATGATGCCAGCATTGCACAATTACATAACTGTAGATACACCTGCATTTCTTGGCGACCGGTCCCGGTTGTTTGCTGTTTATAACATGTGCAAAACTGTGTTAACAAGCGAATCGGGAGAGGATCCCGAATGTCATGCTGCCAAATTACTAGAAGTTGTACTTCTTCAATGTAAAGGAAGTATAAATCAGGTAAGAGTATGAGAATGAATTTGAATTTTGGTTTCTAATAAATTATTTTTCTTCCCTCGGTAGGTCGAGTGTGTGCCTTCGTTCGTGGAATTGGTACTTGAGCGGTTAACACGCGAGGTGAAGACATCCGAATTGCGCACAATGTGCCTCCAAGTTGTCATAGCTGCGCTTTACTGCGATCCACAATATTTATTAGATACATTGGATAAAATGCGACTGCCAAATCAGAGTGAACCAATTACATCACAATTCATTAAACAGTGGATTCATGACACAGATTGCTTTTTAGGGTAATTCTTATTTTAGAAGTCCAACTAAGTGGTTCTTTCTTTCATATATTTTTTTTTGTAGGTTACACGATAGAAAATTATGCGTCTTAGGTTTATGTACGTTGATCAACACAACGTCTGGAAGACATGGTGCAATTAATGAAGTTGCAGTGCAGGTTGTTCCCTCCTTAATATTGTTATTCGAAGGATTGAAACGGGCTTATGCAAGTACGTATTGATCTATCGCGATAAAGTTTGTATCTGAATATTATTTTAAATGCAGATCGAGCCACAATTGATGATGATTCTGAAGAGGAAGACGAAGATTATGATCCTGGTACATTTTTTAGAAGTTTATTGTAATGTAATTTTTATTTATATAAACATTTTGTCTATTAAATAGAAGTGTTAGCGTCTGATGAAGATGATGTCGATGATGAGGGAGATGAGTACCTGGAGCATCTGACGGAGAAGGTACAAAGCGCAAACTCACCTTTCACCATAAGATCTTCTGTTCAGGTGTGATAGGGACATGTTTCAGATTGCTGGGTTTGGGAGCGTGTTTTTTGTTGTCGATAAAAGAAAAGCGAAAAATTACCAGCAATAAATTGTTTTCTTGTAAGAATTTATCTAATGAGATTGCTATTTTCTAGGAAGATGAGGACGACGACGATGATGGTGAAGATACAGAAGAAACAGCACTAGAAAGTTATCAAACTCCATTGGATGTTGAAGATTGTCCCGTAGATGAATATATAATCTTCAAGGAAATTTTGCAACGTATTGATAATGATTCTATTAAAATTTCGTTATTTTTCCGACTTTTGTTTTATTACTTAGATGTACAAATGGCAGATCCAAATTGGCATGGCATGTTGACAGCGCATTTAACACCAGAACAACAAAAGAATTTGCAGGATATTTTCCTCTTGGCTGATCAAAGGAAAGCAGCTGCAGGTAGATTTTGTGGAAGTGACAGTTGGCATTATTAATAATTAACTTTTTATTTGTTCAAGAATCGAAACAGATTGAGAAGAGGGGAGGCTACGTTTTTCAAAATCAAACTGTACCGTCATCATTTAATTTTGGGGGAAGTTTTACTTCATGAGATGCGCCGATTGTAATTTGAGTAAATTGCCCGACTATGTAAAAAAGATATTCTATGAAGATTATTTTTTACCTTAAAAAAAATGGATAAAAACAATGATCGCGACGTGAAGATATGGGGTGCTGTCTTTGAATTCATTTACTTCCCATTACAAGTGACTGCATTATCATTTTGTGTATTCGATTTTTTTCTCTTTTTTCAGTTGTATATTTAAGTGGAATTTTTCTCTTGAGATAGATAACAATTAAGTTTTAATTTTACATTATTTTTTTGTTATTTATATAAAATAGATAACAATATGAACTGATCTCGTTTGCATGTTGCTCTTTACGCGAGGCTGATTTTTTGTCTAAATAAATTGCGCTCCCATGACTACTACGGATTTTTAATGTTTTTAAATTTGATGTAGACAAGAAGAAAGTCAAGATTTTTGTTTAAGTTAAATTTCTAAAGTTTTAATAACATTTTAACAAAAAAAAAAAAACTTTTCCCAATTTAATTATTCGTACTTGCGATTTGAGTGTTTCCACGATTAATTACAAAAATTTCTTTTACTTTTTTTTTAATCTTTCACCACATCTCTTGCAAAATAATATGCGTTTAAAGCAACTGATTTAACTTCCGATTCATATTATGGCGAGACGAGAAAATGTCTCAAGATCAAACCCGATCCTGATCGTCGCCACTTTTTGTGTCCTTGCCACTGAATTCACGTTTTATTTGAGACATCGCTCGAAGTAAGTAGAACCAACGTAACCCCCTCGCATTGATTTTTGCACATTTTGCTCAAAAAGACGGCGATTGTTCTGCAAAACTTCTGCTGCTTCTTTATTAAGCGGATCTTCGGGATTAGGCTCCTATAAAAACGAGTTGAGCTTTGTTAGCTACCGCTAAAAACGCTAAGTTTATACTTCGGATCATATTAAAGTAAAGCAGAAAGGACTTTAAAAAGTAATCCGTAAAGTTATGATATATAAATGCAGCGTTTACGGTATTTCTGCGTACTATCAGTGTGAACCGCAAGTCTAAACTAAGCTTTAAACCTTCAATATCATTACCAAAAATAAATATTGCAATCCGTACACTATGGAATTAATTGTAAGAACCGGTTTCCAATCTTCCCTAAAATAGAAAACAGTAACTAAACATCATTTTGGATATATGGTTTATAAAACTTACCTTAAAATATTTAAACAAACGTTTCCTTCTAGATCAATATTTGGATGATACACTTGAGTTTCACACTTCACCTTTGGCGGTTCATGAGGGTAATTAGGCCCCACTTTAAAACTGAAAGCGAATTTCCCTCCTCGGTAAAACCCCTAAGATTAAATTTAGACAATAAATTTTAAAATTTTCAATTTCTCGAATGTTTACCTCGTCTGGACATATAATCAATTTAAAATTTAACAAATCGTCAGGGTCTGGAAATTCTGTTTGGCATGTTTTGGGCAAATTAAGCTCGTTGATATCTAAAAAAAAAATTTAATTTAATTAGTTTCGTTATGCAATCTAGTGTTTTTTTAAGTACACCTTTTTGTATTCTCAATTGTGCAGCCGAGGCCCTTTTTTGGTTTCCACTTCGTAATCCCGTCGATTCACCGTCTTTCTTTTGTTGCTTTAAAGAAAACAGTTTGATCATCCTGTTGTATTCATATACAAATACTTTTCGTTTCTTCAAGAAATTTTGCTGCGACCAAAATTCGTTTACGATTCACGAGTTTCGACTTTTCTCCTCACTAAATGACAAGAATCGACCGGCTACTGCGCAATGCACGGTAAATTCGTATTTCGATTATAACATGTATTTACACATATCATTTCAGTACTCTAGTATAAAATCAAAACTTTTATTTAACACAGAATTTATTCTTAAAAACGACAAACTCAAAATTTTTACCTCTGTTCGTATTTATTTCGTGACCATGACGTCATCCGTCCTCGTTCCGAATATGCCCTCGAGGTTAACTTGAATTTTTAGTCTTACGTCATACAGTACCTTGTTCTAATAATAAAAGCGATGAGTGTTACGTCAGACTTCTTGAAATAAAAGTTTAGGAACGGATGCAGCTTCGAATTAAAGAATCTGTTTTAAGAAGTTCTTATTTTGTCATAACGTTGAAATAGGTCAGAACTAGACTTTGAACGTGTAATTTGTTAATAATTCACGTAAAAGCATTCGATAAATGTAATTTTATCAATATTTCTGGTTTTCTTGTCACCCACTGTCATCCACCGCAAGCCGCTGGTGTGGGCACACCCTGGTGACATCGTCTCTGCTCGTAAGTTTCACCCTTTGAAAACCTTTTTTCCGAAACCCGTTTATTTCAAATTCTTACATCACACAGCCAAATTAACCTAGACAGACCGTCTCGGATAAACTCAAAAAAAGTTAACCCTATCTACAATTAAACCCGAGACGCGGAGACGCCGCACGCGTTCCAGACGCCGGGACGCGAGCGTTCCGTAGACCTTTAATCGGGTACTCGTGGCCTTTTAATTCCCAAAAAATAAAAAAAACAGATACAGGAAATGCATATATGTAGGATGAAATTGTTAGCCGGGTGTGGACATTATACAAACAATGCTTTGTGGGGAAGCACATTTGTGAATTTGGTGGGGCCTAGTTTCCGGAAATGTGGTCGTGGTTTTTGGGGGTCAAGCTGTGATCTTGACTTCCTTATTCTTCTTTCTGACCTGGTTTAGTGTGTCAAATTACGCGGAAATTTGTTGATTTTTAATTTAAGAGATTTGAAGCGTTGTAGGCAGATGAAATCTACTTGACCTCTTATGGACTGTTCTTTTAACCTTTTTGTTCAAAGTGCAAATAAGATGAATAAGATTCCCACGGATTTAAAGAAAAAAAAATTCTATTCATTCAATTTTAAATTAATGTTTTTGTTATAAATATACTATTAGAAATACTAAACCAACTGCACCCAAAGAAAAAACCACTTAATAAAAAAAATATGATTTAATCAGTTATAAAATTTTATCTGTTTATATAACCAGACACAATAAAGACAAAGTTAGACTTTGGTTATTTTCCGATTTAAAAATATAAAATATAAGAAAATTCATTGGTCTTATTTGATAATTATCGCTTATAAAAATATGAATAAATAAATTGTTGTTTATCACTCCTCGTGTTAAGAATCAGAATAGATTTTGATAATGAAAATACATCGGCCTACTTGCCCAATGCCAAAACCTAAAAAATTAGAATAACACGAAATCATAACTCTTCCTCCGTTTTATTCAACAACATTAAACTTCTCACCATACCTATTCATCATACGGAAATGCGTAAATCCATTCAAATATTTTTATTTAATAGAATGTTGCCCACATTTTTTGTTATTGCAGCACCAGACTGGGGAGCAGGGAAGAAGATGGCCAACTCAACAACATCAGCTACTTCAACGTCTGCCATCAGTGAATTCTACCACGACAGAAATGTTCTCATCACAGGATCGACGGGATTTATGGGCAAAGTGTTGGTTGAAAAGTTACTCAGATGTTGTCCAAGTGTGAGAAATGTTTACCTCTTAATGAGGCCTAAAAGGGGACAAGATGTTCGTCAACGTCTTGATCAACTTGTGTCAACTAAGGTAATTCAGTTTTGATTGATGTGTAACTTTGGTGGACCTCATTTTTCATGACCTGACCCCTTGTCTGCGTTTTTCAACTCATTATTAAAGCTAACTTCCGTAATTTTTTTAGTTGTTTGAAAAAATTCGGCGAGAACAACCTGAAGTGATATCGAAATTGGTGCCGATTTGTGGTGACATATCTCAACCTCAACTGGGTTTGAGTTCAGCAGATACGAAATTACTCGTTGATAATGTGTCTGTTGTGTTTCATTCAGCTGCTACTGTAAAGTTTGATGAACCGCTCAAGTAAATATTATAATTTATCAGTTTTTCATTGTTCTAATTTTGTTTTCAATTGTTATAAAGTGTGTCCGTTCAAATGAACGTTTTGGGAACCCGGCGTTTGATTGAGTTGTGTCACAAAATGAACTCTCTAGTTGTAAGTAGGTTTATGTATTTTTCCGCAGTTTGGTTCTAATTATGTCTTGTTTTTTAAGGCCCTAGTCCACGTTTCGACTGCGTATGCAAATTGCGACCGTACTGATATAGACGAGATTGTTTATCGTCCAAACACACACCCTCAAAAGCTTATAGAGGCACTCGAGTGAGTAATTTGTATTTGCATTACTACCTTAATGTATTTGTACTGAACCAGGATGTAAATATGAAAAAAAACGTCCACTACAATAGCCTTATTATTAATGTTAGCTTAATGACGTCATTTAAGGGTGTGATTTTGTGCACTCTATTATTACTGTTAAGTTTACAAAAAGTGAAGTTTACTATTCGGGATTTGAGGAAATAATGAATAGTAAATAAATATACAAAAGAACAGCTGTGTATTTGGGTAGTAACTTTATTATATAATATACAGATTGTTTTTTTAACATAGAGTTTTATTTTTTTAATAATAAATTTATTTATTTATTCATTCCAGATGGATGAATGATGATATGGTGAAAGGAATTACTCCGGTTATTTTAGGAGAGCGACCAAATACTTATACATACACCAAAGCTCTTGCGGAGTACGTGTTGGTTGAAGAAGGAGGGAATTTACCAGTGGCTATTGTGCGTCCTTCCATTGTCACTGCTGCATGGAAGGAACCCATTCCTGTAAATAAATTTTTAATCTAACTAGAAACCAAATGATCCTTGATGATGTCAGAAGAATGTTGCCGCACTGCTTTGCTATCAACCAATAGGTTTAAGATAGATTAAAATTACTAGTCAATCACAGCGAATTGGTACATCTATTGATTAGAGCACAGTCTCGTGGCAGTATCCTACATTACACAGATAATGTTTTATTGCGTTATATAAACAATACTTACATAATAATATACGATATTGCCGCGTGAGGTTTTACCACTGACCAATAGAAACCAGAAAGTTCTATTGGTTGGGCACTGCCGTGCATCAGTATTCTGCATCATTTTTTATTACAGTATCAAGGATCATTAGTGATGTGTATATAAATTTAAAAGTTAACTTATTCTTTAGGGATGGATCGATAACTACAATGGTCCCACAGGCCTTGTAATTGCCGTAAGATAACTCAAGAAAATTTAATTTAAGGGGTTAATTTAATTAAACATTTGACTTCTATATTGTAGGTAGGCAAAGGAGTTGTACGTAGCGTTTACTGTTATAAGGATAATGTGGCGGATTTAATCCCAGTCGATATTCCCATTAACCTGATGTTGGCCGTTGCTTGGCATACGGCTACACATCGGTCTAATCAGATGAAAGTCTACAACTGCACGTCAGGGAATATGAACAAACTGACGTGGAACGATATTCATCGTCACTGTTTCCCCGCATTTATGAAACATACGTTGAATAATATTATGTGGTACCCTAAGTGTGTCTACAGGAGTAATCGATATTTGCATGTCTTAGACGAAATTTGTGATCATTATATTCCTGCATACATTATCGACTTAGCAGCGGGACTTATAGGTCGAAAAACAGAGTAAGAATTTTTTGAAAATTAAAAAATTGTTTCTTATTTATTTAATTTATTTTAGTATGGTGAACATTCAAAAAAAAGTGAGTTGCGCAATGAGTCGACTCGAATACTTCACCACTCATCAGTGGAATTTTGTTAATGGAAATGTGCAACTTCTGTGGGATAAACTCGATGCACAAGACAAAAAAGTGAGGAGAAATATTTTTTTTAACTAATTTGAACTGAAATAAATTTTTTTAGGTGTTTTATTTTAACGTGAGAGACGTTTCTTGGCCCGAGTATCTTGATAATTATTGTCTAGGCTGCAAGGTATTTGTACTCAAAGAAGATGTCTCCTCACTGCCAACTGCTCGCATTCATCTTAAAAAGTACTTTTTAATTAAAATTTGAAATAGGTAAATAATTTTAATATTTTTTAATAGAATGTTGTGGGTAAACCGAATTTGGAGTCTACTGAAGCTGATAGTATTTTGGCGTTTGCTCATGCGTTATTCAACTAACGCAAGACGTTTGTGGTGGTTTTTCCTGTCGCTGGCCTTTCGTCTTATTCAGTCGCTTTCCTCTTTAAAAATGAACATTTCTTGAACGAGGGGTTAACATGGATTCATCCGCTATTGCCTCCGCCCTCAAACTCTCCCTTCAATTTTCTAGTCCTCATTTGGATGCCATTTTTTGATTTTTACCTGTCGCTATTACATCGAAATAATTTGTAACTCCGTTTGAACGGTTTTCTTAGGGATGTTGACGGGCGGACTCACTGGTGTGGGAACGTTTTTTGGGGTCTCAGGGCCGGGTTCTACTTACTGCATTTTTTTCCAAAAATTAGGATGTATAAACTGTTTTCTTGTACAAAAAAATGTCACGTGTTCACAACAGGTCGATTAGAGAAATAAAAATTCATTATGTAAAAAAAAAAAGATTTTGGTATAGAAAAAAACTTTTATTCTCAATCTTGCATTTCACGTTCATCAACAAGGCCACAAATGGTGGACGCATTAATATGAGGTTAATAAATTTGATTCAAAACGATGTATATTACAATTACAAATTCCCATTTTCATCCCCACCCAGAGTTCACCATTTTGTTTACCCTAATCATCCTTTGGTTTTATTTTAATAAAATTTTAATATCGTCTTTTTCGGCTGCTTCATAGTAAGATAAGCCGTCTGGTGTTGATCCTTGTTTACTTGCACCCTGAATAAAAAAAATGAGTCAGTCTTAGTAACTCTCATCGTTTTTCCCGCACGAAATTGATTTATTTACCTTTTGAAGTAACAATTTGACACAGTCTGTATGTCCTTCCCAAATCGCTGCCAATAGTGCGCTAATCCCATGTTTATCCTTGGACTAAAAATAAAGTAAAAATATTTTA
>JAQGAS010000236.1:0-71565 GCA_034686365.1 Pachymerium ferrugineum | reverse complement strand
TGTGAAATTGTGACGTAACGAAATTGGTCATTTGGTTGGAGAAAGTGAACAAGTAGGTCTATTGGTCACGCATTTTTTATGATCTTTTGTTTTCCAGAGTCCAGTTATTAGGAAGGACATTCCAATACCATTTCCGTCTTTATATACGACATACATAATCATTATGCCATACATGCTCTCGTTTGTTTAACACTTTAGCACATTTTACTTTTTAGTGAGAGTTAAAGTTGGGATAATGAAGATTTTTAATTGTGATAAAAAAAAATTAGGTTAGTTAGAGATTATCCTTTAGGGAGACAATTATTTGCAGATGACAGCACTTAATGCAATTATTGATGAGAAATTAGAGGTATTCTTTATTCTCTACCTACATATTGCATTTGTGACTCTTATTGGTTTTGAGAAAATGTATTTTTTTAGGCCTTGCGGATTATGTTTTCACACGCATGACTATTTAGGCTTGTTTGGTATTGTTAACAATCACTGGAGAGTATAGCACATGACTTTCGAATTGTGTCAATGTTGATTTGATTGCCCGCAATCTTTGAAGGAACTTACTCTCTCAAATTAGATACGTGAAAACGAGGGCAGCAGGTTCGACACTGCAGAGCTCATCTGATGACCGCGAAATTTTCTACAACTTGTTGGAAAAGTTGTCGGTTATGAGTCCACTTGGCACCTTGTCCGCATAGTTTATTCAAAAGATTTTGTAGTGATTTTTTTGAATAATTTTGCAACGTCTGCATTCCTCTTTGAACTTTTATTTTTATAGAAAAAGTGATCATTATTTCCCAAAATCCCAACTATTTATTCAATCGTAACAAAAAAAACAAGTTACTATATACAACAGGTGTATGATGAAGGCACAATCGCAGTGTTATAAAATATTTAAATATTACGGGATAGTGTAGCAGCCATTTTCATTTTTAAAAGGAATTATCGAGATAATGACGTAGCTCTAAAATCCTTCTATTTTAAAATTCAAATTGCAGTTGTCTGCCACAACTTTCCGTGCATAATTATAATGTATGAAGGCGAAGAAACTTTTTATTATATTTATGAATAGTAGACGAAGCAAAGAGATTGCACTTAATTCCTTGTGTTGTTTCTTATTCACTTAGCCGACACTAATTCCTATTGTATATACCAACTATCAAGCAGAATTAATCTCAAGAAATTTGATTATGAGGTTAGAAGAATATTATGTGTATACATATAGGTCAGAGTACTTAAATTATTAATTTTATTTATGAAACCTTGTAGACACCGTTCAATCAATACGTGATCTTCATACTGAATGAGAAATTCTTGTTGGTACAAAACCTTAAACTTTATGTCACACTTAATTAGCAGTTATAATTCAATTGCCAATGTCAATGAGATAACGAGACAAGTATTATTCACATTCATTAAATTTTATTCATTCGTAAAACTACAAATAAATAACTATTAGTAAATATTTACATACAATGTAAAGTTATATAGATGAGTTGATACATATAGAACACATCTCGACTAGCAGCAACTATTCTTCACAAACAATTAGTATTTCTCCTTTTTGTACCCTTTACCGTAAGAATCTGCTTTCTTGTATCCCTTATACTCTTCCTTTTTGTATCCTCCCTTTTTGTATCCACCCCCTTTTCCGTACCCATCGTCCTTCTTGTAACCTCCCTTACCATATGACTCTTTCTTGTACCCTCCCATATCGTATCCTTTTCCATACCCATCATCCTTCTTGTATCCGCCCATGTCGTATCCCTTACCGTACCCATCATCCTTTTTGTATCCTCCCATATCGTAACCCTTACCATAACCATCATCTTTCTTGTATCCACCCATATCGTAACCCTTACCATAACCATCATCCTTTTTGTACCCTTCCATATCGTAACCCTTACCATAACCATCATCCTTCTTGTATCCGCCCATGTCGTATCCCTTACCGTAGCCATCATCCTTTTTGTACCCTCCCATATCGTATCCCTTACCATAACCATCATCTTTCTTGTACCCACCCATATCGTATCCCTTGCCGTATCCATCATCCTTTTTGTATCCACCCATATCGTACCCTTTGCCATATCCATCATCCTTCTTGTACCCTCCTTTGCCGTAACCGTCATCCTTTTTGTATTCGTCTTTCTTGTAATACTTTTTACCCCCAGCAGCAGCAAAACCGTACTTGTACTCTTCCTTCTTGTGTCCATCTACAGCAACGTGTACGAAAGATTTGTGTGGTCCGTGGTACCCATAAGCCCATGGTGCTGGATGATGGTACTCTTCGTGATGGTCGTATTTCTTATCATCCCCGTACTTCTTCTTCTCGTACTTTCCACCATATTTGTCATCCCCGCCATATTTGTCGTCTTTGTACCCTCCTCCGTATTTGTCATCCTTGTACCCGCCGCCGTATTTGTCATCCTTGTACCCGCCGCCGTATTTGTCATCCTTGTACCCGCCGCCGTATTTGTCGTCGCCTCCGTATTTGTCATCGTAGCCACCGTATTTGTCATCACCGCCGTAACCTCCGTATTTGTCGTCTCCTCCGTAACCCCCTCCGTATTTGTCATCGCCTCCGTAACCGCCTCCGTATTTGTCATCTCCTCCATAACCTCCTCCGTATTTGTCATCTCCGCCGCCGTAGCCTCCGTATTTATCGTCTGCCCTGACCAGGCATACGGTGGCAAGAAGAAGTAAACAAAGCTGTAACGAGAAATGATAAATGAAATGTTTTTTTTTTCGAGTGTTACTTTAGTTGTACCTTTGTGTTGATCCTCATGTTGAGTGAATGAGTTGTGATGGTGTTCTGTGTGGTCATCTGAGTATTTATACGGTTTTGTAAGGGTCAGTCAAATGAGATTCACGAATGCGTTTGAAAGTGCGCATCGTTGCTCATTCGGAGGAATACCTGAATTAAGTACTTAAATGGCATCGACCCCCAGGTATGGCGTTATTTGGGTAAAATATTTGACATGTTTCGTCTGATAGTCTTAATGGTTGGTTAAAAAGTCATCAATACTTGATTGCAAATTTTGAAAAAAAAATACTTTCCATTCATTAACACAACTACTTTTCTTGGATGTGCAGGGGGTTTATGCGCTTTTAGTTACTAGGTTTTACAACGTCTTTTGGTGGCGTGTAGCTCTATACACTATATTTCATTGGGTTTGATATACTGTGTCATTCAACTCTTTTATTTTGTTTTCGTTAGGGATTAGTGAAAGTAAAGTCATTCTCACTCGTAATTTTAGTTATATTTTTCCTTAAAACTTGTTAATCTCATGTGAATTATGTGTCATTTTTTTAAATCCTCCAAGATCAGTAGGAAATGAAACATTTTTTTTTTGTTTTTACGTCCCCGACCTAATTTCATTTTTGTTTCCCGCCAAAGGCCCCTCGGATATGGTTCACGGTCGGCTGACCGAGTGACTGACTCTTGTTCTTGTTAATTTGCGCTTGTAGCCACACCATTGAATGGAATGCGGGACGCCTTTTGTTTTTCCTTTATCTTTTTTTATTTTTCTATTCTACATTTTTCTACACGTTTTGTTTTATTGTCAAAACTAAAGAAGCCAGAAATTTTATTCAATACAATTACACACACAGAAACAACCCATTTGTTTATAATTAAAACTAATTTTATAAATTTTAATTCTAAGTCAATTTGGGTTAATTTTTTCTTCTCGTTTTTCCCCAACGTGATAACCTTGTCAATAGGAACTAGACTTTCTCCTTTTCAGAATTTCAAGGTTTTACTCGACGCCCTTTTCAGTATATAAACCAAAGTGACAATCAACTGAAACCACAAACACAAATTCGCTCAATCTTACAAGCAGTAACAGCCTATACGATGATCAAAGCTGTAAGATAATAAGAGTCAACATTTTCTCTTCAACTCATATCTTTATTTTTAGATCTGCATCTTTGCCTGTTTGGTGAGTTTGGCCTACGCCAAACCCGGAGTGCCATTGGGTCTTCACGCCCCAGCACACGTTGGTTATGCCGCTGCACCAGTTGCAGTTGCTCACCCAATTGCCGTCGCCGCACCCGCAGTTTACGTTGACAATACTCATTTCTCTTACGGTTACCTTAACCCATTCGGTAATGGTCACGTAAGCGTTGCCCGTACCGGACCCATCGATGCCCACAGCTACACCTTCCGTTCAGGAACCTGGGTGTAAATGATGAAAAAGAAGATTGTTGTTTATTTTGTTTTGTGTGCTGAACTTATTTAATATGTCTTCGTACTTATAAATATTATTTTCATAATTGTACATATCACATCTGTAGGTCTGTCTGCGCGTGTTTTCAATAAAATGAATAAGAAATTTGAAAATTTGTTTGATGTTTTTATTTTTATAATGAAGGACATTGCAACTTGTTTTTTTCATATTTTGCATTTAATGAAAAAGGTCAAATTATGATCTCAATTTTATCCTTGGTGCACGGGAAATAGTTTTTTTTTTTAAGGGGAATTAAAAATGGATTATTGTTTATTATATTGAAATTAATTGTTTTATAAAAACTCTTTTCTTACGTATTTCTATTTGGTTCATTCAATGATAAACATGCGAGGTTATAATCTGTCATTAAGATGACACTGATTCCATTAAAATTTTAAATTTAAGTACTTGTTTACCTTTAATTATGATTTATATTTTGACAAATTGGGAGCAGTTGATAGGGCTCGCCAAAAAAAAAAAAAAGACTTTATACTCACGCCAAAAAATTGAGCTATTGGCGATTCCTGAAAAAGCCCTATCATCTCACTTGAAATACGGTAATTGACTTTCAGTTGATAATAACTTGAAATAATTGAGTTTCAGTTGATTGTGATTATTGCGAATTTGCATAATTCGTTGTAACGAAATGTTCTTTTAGGAAATGTAGAAAGTTTTGCTCTGAATTTTTTGTAAGAATTATTCAAATTTTGAGTACAGGGTATTTCTAGTTTTTTATAAGTGATGGGAGATCACAATCAGATTTGTATCCATTTACATTTGAAATGACCTCACGATTGATTTTTAATTAAAAGTGAACGTCCCTACACAACCTTGAATTCTATAAAAATGGAGTAACTAATGAAATAATTCCTGCTCATATTGATAACTGGTCACAACCAGCAAACGCTACAATATCCAACCTTGACATAGCGATAACGGATATGAAAGGCCACTTAAACGTCTACCGTATTTTGACCTTAAGTCACACGACCTTGTGTTAGGGCGGGCCGGATTTTAGTTGGAGAAAACGGTGGAAAACCTTGATAAAAATGCGTATATATACAGCGCACTCGCGAGTGCACATATCAAATACTGAGAAATCAGAAACATGAAAACAGTTCGTTAAGACTCAACCACTTTTATGTGATGAAAACTAAAAATGATTTTCTTTTCTAGATTGTTGCTTTCATTTGCCTGTGCATCTGCGCCGTCTATGCTGGAGTTCCATTGGGACTTCACGCACCGGCTGTGGTTGGCTACGCTGCCGCACCCGTAGCTGTTGCTCACCCAGTGGCTATTGCTGCACCCGCACTCTACGTTGATAACACTCACTTCTCTTACGGCTATCACAATCCCTACGGTAATGGATACGTGAGCGTTGCTCGTACCGGACCTATCGATACTCACAGTTATACTTTCCGTGCTGGTACTTGGGTCAGAAAGTGAAGTTGATCATTTTTTTGGACTTTTAAGTTATAAAATTAATTTATATTGAAATTGTTTGTGTTTTTCTAAGTGCCATTTAGTAGAAGAAATTGTTGTGAAAATTATTATTATGTTTTAATTGGTTCGTGTGTACGTTTTTGAATTAGTAAAGTTAATAAAGTGTGAAAAAAACAGACATTTTGTAATGAATTGTTTCCACTAGACTTCCGTAGAGAGGAAATTTCTCTTCCTCTTGTAATGGAAAAAAAATTTAAAATTTGTATTTGCCCTCATTTTTTGATTTGATTGTAAAATTTGCCCATATATTAGATGAACTTGCCTCCTCTACTCTTCCGTAGAAAAATTTTGTACATGATCTAAGCGACGTGTCACACACCTGAGAGAGAAGGAAGAAACAACAGAAGCGACTCTTTAAATACTTGCCACCTCGTCACTATAGCAACAGGAATTTTGCCAAATACTTAATACGAGTATGTTGACGTAGACGGTATGATGTCATCACGTTTACCACGATTAGGGCGTTACAAACGCCGGGATAATAAATATGAAGACCTCACATCTAGCGATCATCTGGAGAACCGAACGAGAGCAATCGACAACTTGGCACAATCTTTTGATTTTGATACATCTGTGTCCGATATTGAAATGAGCGCAGCAGGAGCTGCCAGCATTATGCCAGACGGTATCTCAGATTTTAAATATTATTATAAATTAGAAATATTATAAAAACGCACGAAACTTTTTCTTTTTGTTTATGGTATTCAACGTTTGACCTCTGGTGCAATAACCTTTTAAAACAGGTTTACTTGACCCAGTCGTAAAACTTGATTGACACAATAACTATTCACTTTTCAAAGTAAACGGAAATAGGAAAATAAAGATTTTTTATTTATTTTTATATTTTAGATATGTATACAGTGGATGAAGCCGTGAATAAAATGGGTTTTGGCAGATTCCAAGTGAAATTATCTTTAATCACTGGATTTTGTTGGATGGCAGATTCGATGGAAATGATGGTACTCAGTATATTATCACCAGCTCTGCAGTGCAGTTGGCAAATTAGTAATTTAAATGCAGCCACAATAACAACAGTTAGTCAATATGGTGGTTGGTAAACAAAATTGTGGAATAATAAAAGGATTTTTTTTTTTCTTTTTTTAGGTTGTATTTGCTGGAATGATGATTAGTTCTGTGTGTTGGGGATTCGTTAGTGACAAATTTGGTAGAAAAAAGGTAAATAAAATTCAAATTGCGACGTTTAAAAGACATAAAAGTTGGATAAGTAACTCTAATGGGAGGAAATTTTTATTATTCATTTTAATAGTTAAAATTAGAGACGGTAATAACAGAGGGAAATTCCAAGAGTTATTACCTTCACTTTTGTTATTTTAATATTTAAAATGAAAAGTAATAAAAAGATAACGACTATTTATAATATTTGCAGGCATTATTATTATCGGCATGTCTGCTTTCATACTTTGGAATTCTCAGTGCCTTTTCACCAACGTACGAATGGGTTTTAGTTTTGAGGTTTTTAGTTGGATTTGGCATCGGTTGTGTACCGCAAGCGTAAGTTTTCTGCATTTATTAACTCAGCCAAATTCAATTATTGTTGTTTTAGTGTCACGTTATACGCTGAATTCCTACCTCTAAATCAACGAGCTGTCAGTATTGTTTTACTAGAGGTATAAAATGAAACTATAAAATGAAAACCAAAAATTTATTATTTTTTTCTTAGTGTTTTTGGGCATTAGGCGCTTGTTTTGAAGTACTTTTAGCATTGTTTGTAATGCCAACTCTTGGATGGAGATGGTTATTAGGATTATCATCTTTACCACTTATAATATTTACAATTTTATCAGTGGTAAGTAACAATCGTTGATTAAGAAAGTTTTTTAATTGGTTTCATTCTATTTATTTCGTCTTATTAAAGTGGCTGCCGGAAAGTGCTCGTTTTGATGTAGCAACAGGAAATGCAGACAGAGCTGTCGAAACGTTGAAAAGAATTGCTAAAGACAATGGGAAAAACATGCCTCAAGGTCGTCTTGTAACTGATGATTTCCAGGTTTTATTTTATTTAAATGACATTATTTTTGAACTTTTCAAGAAAAAAAATAATTCTAGGGAGTGAAACGAGGAAGAATTTTGGATTTATTTATTCCTGAATTGAGATTAACCACATCATTATTATGGTTGATTTGGTAAGAAAAATTGGAGCAATCACAAAACCAATAATTTAATGCTCAACTAAAGCATTGTGATGGTTATTTGTTCCTACAGATTTCTCTTCAGTCTACTAATCACAATTTATTTATTGGACACGAGGGAACTTTGGTATAATTTCTTATTTAACATCTTGTCTCACTATTTTCTCTAACTGTTAACACTTATTTACATTTGTTACTATAAACTGATTGCTACATCGATCTAAGAATTTTTATGTTGTGTTTATTTTGTAGGGGTGTTTGTACTTTCTGTTACTACGGAGTTGTGTTAATGACAACTGAATTGTTTCGTCTGTCATCAACGTGCGATGGTAATTTTGAAGGAAAAAATTTTTTAAAAAGTTTTATTAAACAATTTTTTTTTTTTTTTTAGCTGGTTCGGATTCGAATACAAAGTGTCATGCAAATTGTGGAAATCTGACGACTCAAGATTATATAGATTTATTATGGACAACTATAGCTGAATTTCCTGGTATATTTGTCACACTTCTTGTCATTGAATTTATTGGCAGAAAAAAGACTATGGAAGCTGAGTTTATTATATTTAGTATTTTTGTGTTTCTGCTCTTCATATGCAGTCTCAGGTTTGTTTTTAATTTTTTTTTAATTTTATAATTTTTTAATTATTTAATTTTATATTCAGTCGAGTGTGGCTTCTTGTTATTTTGTTTGGAGCAAGAGCTATAGTTAGTGGAGTTTTTCAAACAGCCTATGTCTATACTCCTGAAGTAAATTCGTTTAACTCGTTTTATCAAATTTATAGTATTTTATTTGCTGTAGGTTTACCCAACAACATTGCGTTCAATTGGTATAGGAACTTGTAGTGGTATGGCCAGAATTGGTGCGATGATAACACCATTCGTTGCTCAGGTATTGGTGTTGGTCATTTTAAATTTTATTGATTTTACAATGTGTTAATAATGTGTTAAGGTTCTTCTGCATCTATCACCATATGCTACAATAGGAATATATGGCGGTTTAGGATTATTAGCAGCTGCAGCCACATTTCTTTTACCATTTGAAACTAAAGGACGCAAAATGAAGGAATCTCATCATCCAGAACATAAATAAAAATTTGTACAAATGTTTTAATAGAATTTATTTTATTGCATGGAATAATAATTTACATAATAAAAGAATTTTTATAGCATTGCTAGTGTGACGACATTTCAGAACGGAAATTATACGCAGATAAAACGATTTATATATGATTAGATTGTAACGCGTAACATTTTGAATAATATTTTCCAAAAATATTGCGGCGGAGTCATTTAGTGTAAGGAAATCGTCACTATGTGTCGCGTGTGCGAACATGGCGGCTACATTTGAGTTTGTTAATGATGTTTTTCGTGGCTGTCTAAAATACTGAAAGGTAAATATAGCATGCCGTTTAATTAAACAACGGGGTTGCGCAACTGTTGTACAACTAATAGTAAATTCATTTCTGTATTGGCAGGGTCAGAAGATGAACTGTAACACTTCAATGAACCGCACAAGCGACGAGTTAGTTGTTTGCCCGCCATGGTTAGAGAGCAGCTAAGCTTACGGTAAATTAAAAAGCCCTAATACAACACCTGGAGGTTCTACAACTAGATAAGTTTCCAGATGACGTAAACTAAGAAAATGACCGTGGTTGGCAAGTTGAGAGCACCAACTATAAGGTAGAGAAAATTTCCTTTACTATTATGGGGTAACAATAATTTAGCAGGCCTATTTGAATGAGATAAGTTAGTAAGTCATCGCTTCGCTTTATTTAAAAAAAAACTATAAACAAGCAGATAAATTTTGTAACTTCATCCTAGTCCATGATAAGACTAAAATGTCAATCTCTATGTATAATGTTGAGAATTAACAAAATTCGAACTTGAGTCGACGTGTGGATACCAATAGGCTAGTGCTAGGTGTTTATAAGTTTAGTGTGGGTTTATAGGAACATGCCACAAACAAAAAAGTGAAACTTGATTAATTTTATCATTAATTTGAACTTGTGGATAACTGTTTATTTATTATATTACTAGACACTTTTTTTTCTATATAATCACAAAGATAAAATCAATGCGATTTGACAGATAGGACATGACAAAATATTTTTCATTTATTATTTCTCACTTTAACATTGAACAAAATGAAGCTCTTATTTGTCCTACTTGTTTTGAGTTTTTCACAATCAAGCAGCTACAAAATCCTCTATCTTTTTCCGTACGCAAGCCACAGTCACTACAACGCTTTTGAATCAGTAATCAAAGAATTAGCAAGACGAAACCATTCAATCACCATTGTCACATCACTCGCACTACCCAAACCTCAAGAACCAAACATCCACCACACCATACTGCGAGTAACTTTGAACACGAATGACGTCTTAAAAAAAATTGTCAAGGGTTATGGAACTCACAGTTTCATCGTGTTTGCAACTTTGCATTACTTAGCTGCACCCATTTGCGAAACGTATCTACAAAACCAACGAGTGAAACAACTACTTGAACGAGGCGTTCAATTTGATATTGTTATTACTGATTCAGTTATTAACGAATGCCCATTGGCTACTGCACCTCTTCTGGGTAAATACGTAATGATGCACAGTCCGAGTAATTTCATTCCTTGGCATAGACACGTAATACCTCGACCACCTTCTTACGTACCAATGAATGACTTACATTTCGGATCAAAAATGAATTTCTTTGAACGGTTGAACAACTTTTTTCAATGGGAAGGAAGTAAATTAATATTTGAGCATTACCACATACCGAAAATGCAACGAGTCGTTGCTAAACATTTACCTCGCAATCCATCTATTATTGATGCTTTTAGTAAAGTGTCTCTAACATTGACTAACGCTGATCCCGTAATTACGAGTCCACGTCCACTCGTGCCTAGTGTCGTTAATGTTGGTGGTACACACGTGAAGAAAGCGAAGCCATTGGCTAAAGAGTTGGAGGATTTCATTGAGTCTTGCGGTGATAAAGGGTTTGTTTACTTTAGTCTCGGATCAATTGTGCAGTCCAAGTATCTTCCTGAAGAAATGAAAAGAGGAATGTTGTCGGCTTTTTCTCGTCTCGAGCAAAATGTGATTTGGAAATATGAAGAGAATTTGGAGAATCTTCCAAAGAATGTGAAAATAGTGAATTGGTTGCCTCAGCAAGACCTGTTGGGTAAATATAAATGAGATAAATAAATAAATATAAATTGAGAGATTTATTCATTGTCATTTGAATGTAGCTCATTCGAAAATTCGTTTGTTTATAACTCATGGTGGAATGTTGAGTCTACAAGAAAGCGCTTTTTACGGTGTTCCATTAGTGGCCATTCCTGTTTTCGCCGATCAACCGGGAAATGTTGCCCGGATAGTGGAAATTGGAATTGGATTAAAGTTGGAGTTGACTAATATTTCCGAGACGAGTATGTTTGAAGTTGTTAGTCGAGTGCTTAATGACAAAAGGTAGAATTTACTACTACATAATAACGTAATATGATTATCTAGATGGGTTTTGTTTTGTTTTAGGTATGCTGAAAATGCTAAGAAATATTCAGTTATATTTCGGGATAGTTTAAATGGTCTTGTAGAAAATGCGGTTGATTCGATTGAGAATGTTGTCAAGTATAACGGGACTGCGCATTTGCAATGTGCTGGACAAGAGTTGAATGTTTTTCAGTACTTTTTAATTGATATTACAGTGTTTGTACTCGTTGTATCAAGTTTAGTAGTCATATGTTTGATGAAAATTGTAAAAATTGTTGTGGAAAAATTGAGTAGGAACTTGAATGTTGACAAAAAAAGGAAATAGAATGATGGAAATGTTTATTTCTGATAAGGTTTATCAATGCTATGTCACGTACCGATTATTGTATGAAATTTTGTTGACTCCTTTTTGATATGGATAACAAGTTACTCATGTTGGGCAATAACCTGCGAACGAGTGGAAATTTATACTTGATAAAATAATACTTTAATAACATACCATAATCTTTTTTGTCATTCGATTCACTCGAATCCTGATTCAGACAATTGAACCTGTTAGAAAATATCCAATTAAACTGCCCATTGACAGGCAACGAGAGAATAGAGCATTTTATTCTATAACTTTTCTCAAGTTCTTTTCAGGTTTCTTTTATATACGTTTCATAAGGAAAATTGTTCAATATTTGGTTCATCTGTCAAGTAAAGAGCTTCCTTATTTACATAGTTTCGAGAGTGATTGATTATACATTTTGTCAATATGATTAGCTGACAAGCAAAATTAGGAAATGTTTTATTTATATTTGCAAGATATAATATTGGTTTTATTCAAACGTTCATGTACAATTAGTGAACCGATCTGGGTCTAGGTACTGGTCTGGGAATGGCTTTAGTCGTAATACGTCTGGGGGTAAAAATTTGAGGGGGTTTGTTGGTACTCGTTACTGGGCTTGTAGTAACGTTTCCCGAACTGCGTGTAGATTGAGTCATTGCACGTGATGTTTGTGCAGTTTGATTTACGGATAGTAATACGCAACAACTCGCACCTGCTATTTGACTATGCGGACAACAAGTTGTTCCGTTTGGACACGGGTCATATTTGCTGCACTCTGATTTTACAGTTGGATCACAAGAGACCCGAAATGGACACGTTCCTGTTCAATTATCAATTTTAGAATAATTCATAATGTGATATGAAGATTACGTACCGTTTTGCTCTTCACTCTCTTCGCTTGATTCGTACGATTCATCCGAATCATTCGACCCCCAATTGAGAGGATTGAACGTGTTAAAAAATATCCAGTTAAACTGGCCGTCCACACTAACAGGCACCAAAAGGAATGTCAATAGGAGACACTTGGCCAACATTTTATTACCACTGCAGAATATTTTTTTTCCCCCCCAAATCACCTCTATTTTATATGTTTTTCACAATTTGTCATTTTCGGTTCATTTCTCAAATTTGAAATTTCCTTATTTACTTAGACAAATTGTATTTTCTACGGAAATTGTAATGGCATATTTCACAATTTCAATTTTGATTTACACATTTTATTTTCCATAATTTTTTTTTCTTTTTACAAAGTTCGATTTTATATAGGGCTGGAAGGAAATTTTTCTTTTTTAATCAACTTTGATTGCCAGAATAGAAGGCTCGTATTTTATACGGTTTTGGTATTGCTACATCCAAATCTAACGCAACATTACTCTCGGTAGAAAACGTCAAGTTTTGCAATAAGGATGTAAAATAAAGAAAAATATGCATTTCCGCGAATGATTCCACTATAGCTTGATTTCGTCCTGGAAAATAGGTTTTATCATTCAAAAAAAAAAAAAAAACGAGTTAGAAAATAATAAATGTTTCATTACCAACTGAAAAAGGAATGAATTCTTTAGGTCTTTTTACTGCACCATCTACTAGAAAACGATCTGGTTTGAAAGTATAAGGATCGGGGAAAAGCTCGGCATCGTGATGAACCGCCCATAGATTCGGTTTTACGAGAAGTTTGTTCGAAATGGGTTGACCGGACACGTAAAAATCGTCGATTGCACTAAAAATGAACAAATTACGAGAAGAAATTGTCGTTCAATTCTTTCTATTACTTATACTAGTATGCAATGAACGAGTCTCGATTCGCTGTCATTCTACTGATTTCCATAAGTGTTGATACCGTGTACGCCATTTGTTTACGGTCTTCCATCGATGGTAAACGATTTTTTCCGATCACTTTTTCTATCTCTCGTTGAATCTTTTTTTGTACGTCTGGGTAATTTATCATAAACAATAGACTCCAATATAAGTTGGTTGACAAGGGCTTGAAACCAAAAGCCAGTGATTCAAAAACAACATTTTTTAACACCTGTTCTAAATATGTAGAATAAATTTGTTCAAGTTTGATACAATGTTGATTCTTCACTTACTGTTAAAGTTTGGCTTCACTTTCATTCCTTGCTTTTCACTTTGAGTGAACCAAATGGAGAAGAAATGATCTTGATCTTTGATCTTCGTTTTATTTTTGTTCCACTCACTAATCATTTGTAAAATTGATTTTTTTAATTCGGAAACAAAATTCCTGAAAAATATATCCCATTATACTTTAGTTATAAACAAATAATAAGAGAAAAACTTACTCTTTCATACGGCAAGTTTTGTTGGAAAAGTATTTTTCTAAAAAACATGGCCAATTAAAATTTGACTCATTTTCTTTGGTCAGTTGGGTCAACAAATGTGCCATATTTTTCAAAATATGGTCGTCATAATGAAAACGATTTCCAATTACGTGGCTAAATATCGCATTAATAATACTTATTTGAAGTAACTCATTCAATAAGTGCGGTTTGCCATTGTGTGATATTATAAGAGGTAATAAATGTCTAATCTCAGCCTTAAAAAGAGAGCGATTACTTTATACAGAGATAATTACTTTAATTGGTTATAATTACCTTTATTTTTAATTCCAAATGATTTTCTTCTTGCAACTGTTTTAATGTTGCTACGCTGAATTTGACTGCCTCATTTTCTATTTTTACAGCTTCACGTTTGGCAACTAATAAAATAAAATCTTAGGTCAGTTAAAAGTAAATTACACTTTTAGATTTTAACTTAACGGGTAAAGGTGTTTTCTCGTTCACAAATGCCAGAAATAAAATTGTTTTCTTCATCTACCAGTGCTTGTTTAATAACATTGTAAGATGATAAAATTATGACGTTTCCGCGTCCTTTCAAACTTAGACTAAAACCTTTTAATTAATAACCACTTTTAAAGGTTGTAAAAAAATGTTGAATCAAACCTAAAAATGTCTCCGTAACGTTTGTTGAGTTGACTTAGTTTGATGTGAGGTTTCTCACCTAAGGAGTAGCCTATGAAGGGTAAACTCCAGGGTCCAGGTGGAAGTGGTTTCCTCTTTTGAAGCCAATTGAGGGTTAATAATGAACACGTTATTAAAATTACGAGAGAAATTAGTAAAGTGCTTAGAAGTTGGAGTGCTGAAATCATATCCATTGCAGCTGCTGATAAAAACGTATTAATTTGAACTGTAAATGCAGTAATATCTGTCAAGTTTGTTTGTTGCTGATAAATCTTATCTTGAGATTTTTTAAGAGTTGAAGCTTAACCCTCTGGCAAATCATTTAATTGAAATATGTAAACACGTTTAGACATTGGAATGTGGGAAAGCATCGTTTTGTAATTGGAACATAATACGTAAAAGTAGTCTTGATCAATATTTAATAAGTCCGGCAACTTCTGATAAAACTGCATTGAAACGATGTGATGGGTCAGCCAAAGTTTGTTGATAAGCAAACTCCATTCGACTCCAACAACTTTTCAAATAGTTTTCAGTAAACACCGCAATTGTCCAGAAAAACAGTAAAAGTGATGTTAATTAGTTGGGAGTACATTGTCTAACTAATCTTTGATCAACAATTTATGATAGAATCTTTGAACCATTACGAGCAAAACTTGCAGATTAGATTAAAATGTCACCTTGTCATTTCTTAAACAAACAATATTCCTCCGTCAAGTAAAATGAAGCATCAAATTTTGCTCGTCATATTTTACTTGACACTCACAACTGGCTACAAAATTCTCTATCTACTCCCACTCTCTTCCAAGAGTCACAGAAATGTTTTTGACCCCGTAATACACGAATTGGCGAGAAGAAAACACACCGTTACAGTCGTTTCACCCCATTCTGCACCCAAATACGAAAACATTGACGAAATCAAAATCGAAAATGCTTTACAAGACAAAAGCCAAGTGACCAAACTCATTCTCGATGGATACTCAGTTCCAACCCCTCTCAAACTATTCGGTTTGAAATACATGTCAGTACCAGCGTGCGAACTCTACCTTCAAAATGTCCAAGTCCAACAGTTGTTAAAACGAGGTAAACGATTCGACGTTGTTATTGTTGATGGCATTTTAAACGACTGCGCACTAGCGACTGCACCACTCATGGGAAACCATCTTATCGTGCACAGTCCATCCTTTACGCCCAGTTGGACGTGGCATTTTATACCCCAACCACCATCTTTTATACCATTTAATGAATTGCCGTACACGTCCGAAATGACATTCTTTCAACGATTGAACAGTGCCATAACTTGGTTAGCGGTGCATTTAGTCATTGATTACGACTATAGACCAGCAATTCAATCCGTTATTGCTAAACACATACCCGAAAATCCTTTGATCACTGATGCGGATAATCGAGTCTCTTTGACATTGGTCAATTCAGATCCTATAATTACTTGTCCGAGACCGTCTATTCCTACTGTTGTTCGAGTTGGGGGTGTTCATGTTAAGAAGGGGAAGGAAGTTCCTAAGGAGTTTGAAGATTTTATCGAAACATCCGGAGATGATGGGTTTATTCTACTTAGTCTGGGCTCGAATTTGCAATCGAAAGATATTCCTCGGGAGATGAAAGATGAGATTTTGAAGGGTTTGTCACGGCTTAAGCAGAAGGTTATTTGGAAGTATGAAGAGAAATTTGAGAATTTACCGGCAAATATTTTGGTTAGTAAATGGTTGCCTCAGCAGGACATATTGGGTAAGAATTGTAGAAGGGTCTTTACTACGATCTTTATTAAGAAAATATTTGTTTTTAGCTCATCCTAAGATCAAAGTTTTTATAACTCACGGTGGAATGTTAAGTTTGCAAGAAAGTTTGTATCACGCAGTACCTGTGGTTGCAATTCCATGTTTTGCTGAACAGCCATTAAATGTTGCGAGAGTTGAAGAGATGGGCATTGGACTCAAGTTAGATTTGAAAAATATTTCGGCTCATAGTTTGTCCGATGTTGTAAACAGAATTCTTAATGACGAGAGGTAAATGGATTTTTTTAAATTTTAGAAATTAAATAATAATCTTGAGATATTTTTAGCTACGCACGTAATGCTAAGAAATGTTCGGCCATTTTTCACCAACATGTGAAAGGTCAACTTGAAAAGGCGGCTGATTGGATCGAATACGTGATAAAATTTGATGGTGCACCACATTTGAAAAGTGATGGGGAAAAGTTGAATTTTTTTCAATATTTTTTGATTGACATTGCAACATTTATTTTTGCTCTTTTAAGTCTGATAGGGTTTATTTTATATAAAATTCAAATCATTCTGTGTAACAGAAAAGGGAATAAAATTCACTCATCCTATTAAACTACACATTCTATAAATATTTCATCTTCTAAAATAAATTTGTAATGTAATAGGATTATGATAAGATTGCTATGAGTTTATCATGTTTGGACTAGTCATTGCTAATTAGTATACCAAACCACCAGAAATGAAATTTACAATTTTGTCGCTTCTCTTTTCTCTTTTATTCGGACCTGTATTTAGTTACAAAATTCTCTACTTGTCACCATTTTGTACTCAAAGCCATAGAAATAGCTTTGACCCTCTAATCTACGAGTTGGCTTCGAGAAACCATCGAGTAACTGTCGTATCGCCCTATACCGCTCCACAACCGCATGAAAACATTCGAGATGTCATTACAATTAAACCTTTGGACAGAACGAGACATTCTAAAAACGTGGTGGATAAATTCGGAAATTCCGTGTTTAAGCGTTTTCTATCTTTTAAGTACGTGGTAGCTGCTGCTTGTGAGGGTTATCTACAGAATTCAGAGGTAAAAGAACTGCTAAAACGAGGTCAACAATTCGACGTTGTTATTGTTGACGCTATTCTTAATGAATTTGCATTGGCCACTGCACCTTTATTGGGGAAACATATCGTAATGCATTCTTCTTCGAGTCATATCCATTGGACTGGACATTTTATGCCGCAGCCACCATCTTACGTACCATTTATGCTTATACCATTAGGATCAAAAATGAATTTTTTTCAACGCTTTGAAAACGCCATCACGTTCTTGGTTTGTCAGTTATTATATAAATACGATCACATTCCCTCGATTCAAAAAACCATCGCTAAATATTTGCCCGAAAATCCATCGATTACTGATGCAAATGATAAAGTTGCGCTCACTTTAACTAATGGTGATCCTGTTACGGATGGGTCAAGGCCTTCGTACCCAACTGTGATCAGTGTTGGTGGAATTCATACTAAAGAAGGGAAACCTCTTCCTAAAGATTTGCAAGATTTCATTCAAAATGCTGGTGATGAAGGATTTATTGTGTTCAGTCTTGGATCAAATATGCAATCGAAGGATATTCCCGAAGAGATAAAGAAAGGAATTGTCAAGGCTTTTTCACGTCTTAAACAAAATGTTATTTGGAAATATGAAGAAAAGTTTGAAAATTTGCCTAAGAATGTTTTGGTTACTAAATGGTTACCACAAATGGATGTTTTAGGTAAAACTGCAGCTTTTTTTATTCCCATTGATGAGATAATCTTTTTTTTAGCTCATCCCAAAATTCGGCTTTTTATTACTCACGGTGGACTGCTGAGTCTTCAGGAAAGTATTTTTAATGGAGTTCCGTTGGTGGCGGTTCCTCTTACTGCTGAACAACCTGGAAATGTCGCCAGAGTTGAAGAAATTGGAATTGCCTTAAAGCTGCAATTTCTTAGTATAACTGAGGAGACTATGTACGACGCGATAAACAAAGTACTTAGTGACAAAAGGTATCAACAGTTCGTACAATTCATACAATTTATATTGAAAGTCAAGTTTTCTAGTTTTTCAGAAAACGCCAAAAAATATCGAGCAATATTTCGGGAACACAAGAAAGGCAAATTGAAGTCAGCAGCCGATTGGGTTGAATATGTGGTTCGTTTTAACGGGGCCCAACATTTAAAAAGTGCAGGAGAAGAATTGAACTTTATCCAGTATTTTTTGATTGATGTTGCAGCTTTTATTTTGGCTGTTACTTGTGTACTGGCTTTTATTGCTTACAAATTATTCAAAAAATTTTGCTATTCCAACACCATTGGTAAAACTTTTCCAAAAAAGAAGAGTAATACAAAAAAAGAATGAAAATAAAATTATTCGATTAATTGCTTGCCCTTCAACTCTGATAACGTAAACAAGATACATTGTCACTTTATTATCAATTAGCAAGTCAGTTGAAAATAGTTGCAAAAATGAGAATTACATTTCTGTTGCTGCATTTTTCACTTAAAAGTACTGTAGTTATGCAAGTAACTACAAAATTCTTTACTTGTTCCCTATGTTCCTAGAAAGAGGGCGAAGCTTTACCTATTGACCTAGAGGATTTTGTAAAAACAGCTGGTGATGAAGGATTTATTGTGTTCAGTCTTGGATCAACTTTGCAGTCTATAAGGACATTCCTGAAGAGATGAAGAAAGGAATTGTCGAGGCTTTCTTACGTCTAAAACAAAATGTTATTTGGAAATTGGAAGAAAAGCTTGAAAATCTTACCTAAAAATATTTTGCTTAAATTACACATTCTATAAACATTTCATGTTCTAAAATTATGATAGGTTCTAGTTCGTTGGTCCTCTTCCAACATTCCAATTACAATCTAATAGAATTGTGATAAGATTGCAATGAGTTTATCACGTGGCTTGTTTTGACTAAGTCATTGCCAATTAGTTTTGTTAACGTCACTACTTGTCAAATCACCAGAAATGAAATTTACAATTTTGTCGCTTCTCTTTTCTCTTTTATTCGGACTTGTATCTAGTTACAAAATTCTCTACTTGTTACCATTTTGTACTCAAAGCCATAGAAATAGCTTTGACCCTCTAATTTACGAGTTAGCTTCGAGAAACCATCGAGTAACTGTCGTATCGCCCTACACCGCTCCACAACCGCATGAAAACATTCGAGATATCGTTACAATGATGCCTTTGGATAGAACGAGTTATTCTAAAAACGTGGTGGATACATTCGGCAATTCCGTGTTTAAGTATTTTCATTCTTTTAAGTACGTGGTAGCTGCTGCTTGTGAGGGTTATCTGCAGAATTCAGAGGTAAAAGAACTGCTAAAACGAGGTCAACAATTCGACGTTGTTATTGTTGACGCTATTCTTAATGAATTTGCATTGGCAACTGCACCTTTATTAGGGAAACATATCGTAATGCATTCGTCTTCGAGTCATATTCCTTGGACTGGACATTTTATGCCCCAGCCACCATCTTACGTACCATTTATGCTTATACCATTAGGATCAAAAATGAACTTTTTTCAACGCTTTGAAAACACCATCACGTTCTTGGTTTGCCAATTATTATATAAATACGATCACATTCCCTCGATTCAAAAAACCATTGGTAAATATTTACCCGAAAATCCATCGATTATCGATGCAAACGCTAAAGTTGCGCTTACTTTAGCTAATGGTGATCCTGTTATGGATGGCTCGAGGCCTTCGTATCCAACTGTGATCAGTGTTGGTGGAATTCATACTAAAGAAGGGAAACCTCTTCCTAAAGATTTGCAAGATTTCATTCAAAATGCTGGTGATGAAGGATTTATTGTGTTCAGTCTTGGATCAAATATGCAGTCTAAGGACATTCCTGAAGAGATGAAGAAAGGAATTCTCAAGGCTTTTTCACGTCTTAAACAAAATGTTATTTGGAAATATGAAGAAAAGTTTGAGAATTTGCCTAAAAATGTTTTGGTTACCAAATGGTTACCACAAATGGATGTTTTAGGTAAAACTGCAGCTTTTTTTATTCCCATTGATGAGATAATCTTTTTCTTAGCTCATCCCAAAATTCGGCTTTTTATCACTCACGGTGGACTGCTGAGTCTTCAGGAAAGTATTTTTAATGGAGTTCCTTTGGTGGCGGTTCCTCTTACCGCTGAACAACCTGGAAATGTGGCCAGGGTTGAAGAAATTGGAATTGCCTTAAAGCTGCAATTTTTTAGTATAACTGAGGAGACTATGTACGACGCTATAAACAAAGTACTTAGTGACAAAAGGTATTCAACAATTTGTACAATTTATACAATTTATATTGAAAGTCAAGTTTTCTAGTTTCTCAGAAAACGCCAAAAAGTATCGAGAAATATTTCGGGAACACAAGAAAGGCAAATTGAAGTCAGCAGCCGATTGGGTTGAATATGTGGTTCGTTTTAACGGGGCCCAACATTTAAAAAGTGCAGGAGAAGAATTGAACTTTATCCAGTATTTTTTGATTGACGTTGCAGCTTTTATTTCGGCTGTTATTTGTGTACTGGCTTTTATTGCTTACAAATTATTCAAAAAAATTTGCTATTGCAAACCCACTGGTAAAACTTGTTCGAAAAAGAAGAGTAATACCAAAAAAGAACGAAAATAAAATATTTTGATAATAATGTCAAGTTATAAAATTCAACTCTGATAACGTTCACAAGATACATTATCACTTTATTATCAATTAGCGAGTCAGTTGAAAACAGTCGTAAAAATGAAAATTACATTTCTGTTGCTGCTTTTTTCGCTTTCAAGTAATTATGCAAGTAACTATAAAATTCTTTACTTGTTCCCAATGTCTTCTAAAAGTCACAGAAACGCGTTTGATCCAGTCATTTATGAGCTGGCAAGAAGAAACCACAAGATCACAGTGGTTTCGCCTTATCTTGCACCTGAACCGCATAGAAATATTGAAGATGTGATAATACAAAGTGTTTTAGAAGACAAATCCGAGTATTCAAAAAGTGTAGTTAACTCGTACGGTACACATGCCGTCAAATATTTTGCAACTTTTAAACATTTTGCACAACCAGCGTGTGAAAATTATCTAAAAAATACACGAGTCAAACAACTATTGAAACGAGGTAAACAATTTGATGTTGTTATTATTGACGCCGTTCTCAACGATTGCGCACTGGCAACTGCACCTCTTTTGGGTAACTATACAATAATGCATTCACCAAGCACTCCTATTCAATGGGTTGAACACTTTATGCCTCAACCACCATCTTACGTACCATTCATGCTTTTACCACACGGATCAAATATGAATTTTTTTCAAAGAATGGAAAACGCTTTTTCTTGGTTTGCATGTCACTTGATTGCGAGATACGACTATTATCCCGCAGTTCAGTCTGTTATTGCAAAACATTTGCCTGAAAATCCACTAATTAGTGATGCACGAGACAAAGTTGCGCTCACTTTGACCAATTCTGATCCTGTAATTGGTGGTGCAAGACCTTCTTATCCAACGTTTGTCCATGCTGGTGGTATTCATACTAAAGAGGGCAAAGCTTTACCCAATGACTTAGAGGATTTTGTAAAAACAGCTGGTGATGAAGGGTTTATTGTATTCAGTCTTGGATCAACTATGCAGTCTAAGGACATTCCCGAAGAGATGAAGAAAGGAATTGTCAAGGCTTTTTCACGTCTAAAACAAAATGTTATTTGGAAATATGAAGAAAAGCTTGAAAATCTGCCTAAAAATGTTTTGCTTACTAAATGGTTGCCGCAAATGGACATTTTAGGTACGAATGAAGATTTCAATTGTCGTAAATAATTCTACTAATGAAATATTTACAGCTCACCCAAAAATTCGCCTTTTTATTACCCATGGTGGACTGTTGAGTCTTCAGGAAAGTATATTTAATGGAGTGCCATTGGTGGCGGTTCCTCTTTTCGCTGAAAAACCAGGAAATATTGCGAGAGTTGAAGAAATTGGAATTGGAGTGAAACTTGAGTTCCCTACCATATCTGAGGAGACTATGTACAACGCTATAAATAAAGTTCTTACTGAGAAAAGGTAAAAAGTAATTAGTAATGGTAATCATTTAAAAAGCAAAATTTTACAGTTTCTCGGAAAATGCTAAAATGTATCAACAAGTATTTCGAGAGTTCAAGAAAGGAAAATTAACACTAGCAGCTGATTCGATCGAATATGTAATTCGTTTTGATGGCGCGTCACACTTGAAAAGTACAGGAGAGAAATTGAATTTTTTCCAGTATTTTGCAATTGATGTTGCTGCTTTTCTATTTACAATTACTACTATACTTTTATTTACACTTTATAAATTAGGAAAGTTTGTGTGTAATAAAAAAAAATTGCTAAACTTAACTTGAAAAAATGGAATAAGTAATAAAAATGATTATAGTTCCCATAGATTCAATCTGTAGTTGTAATAAAGTAGGAAAAAAATGACTTAGATAAGAGACTTTATATCTGTTTTTGATTTTATCAATTGAATGTCATTTATCCAAAATGAAGACTACTGGTTTGGTGCTGCTCTTTTCGCTTCTACTCGTCGTTGTAAATAGTTACAAAATCCTCTACCTCCTGCCAATGTCATCCAGAAGTCATAGAAATGCCTTCGATCCGGTTATTTACGAACTAGCAAGAAGAAATCATCAAGTTACAGTTGTTACGTCTCATAAGGCTTTACAACCGCATGAAAATCTTGATGACATCATCGTACCAAATATTTTTGAAAACCCCTCGAATTTATCTAAAATATTACTCGACAGTTACTCAGCAAATGTAGTCCTCAATTTCTTTACTTATAAAGATTTTGGCCAACCTGCTTGTGAGGTTTATCTGCAGAATGAACGAGTCAAGAATCTACTTAAACGAGGGAAACAGTTCGATGTTGTTATCGTTGACGCTGTTTTGAATGAATGTGCATTAGCTACTGCACCACTTTTGGGTAAAAATATTATGATTCATTCATCTTCAAACCATGTTCAATGGACACGATATTTTATACCACAACCACCATCTTACGTGCCTTATATGATTTTACCATTCACTTCAAGAATGAATTTTTTTCAACGATTGGAAAATGCCTTTACTTTCTTGGGTACCCAATTTGTACACGTATATGATTATCATTCTGCAATTCAGAAAACCATAGCAAAACATTTGCCTGAAAATCCATTGATTAGTGATGCGTATGAGAAAGTTGCACTCACTTTGACCAATGCTGACCCTGTTATCTTCAGTCCAAGACCTTCTTACCCTACTATTGTCGATGTTGGAGGTATTCATACTAAAGAGGGCGAAGCTTTACCTAATGAACTAGAGGATTTTGTAAAAGCAGCTGGTGATGAAGGGTTTATTGTATTCAGTCTTGGATCAAATATGCAGTCTAAGGATATTCCCGAAGAGATGAAGAAAGGAATTCTCAAGGCTTTTTCACGTCTTAAACAAAATGTTATTTGGAAATATGAAGAAAAGTTTGAAAATTTGCCTAAAAACGTTTTGGTTACTAAATGGTTGCCACAAATGGATATTTTAGGTAAAATTGCAGAATTCAAACTTATGTTTAATTTTATTGATAAACTCAAATATTTTGTAGCTCACCCTAAACTTCGGCTTTTCATTACCCATGGCGGATTGCTAAGTCTGCAGGAAAGTATTTTGAACGGAGTTCCGTTGGTGGCAATTCCTCTTTTTGCTGAGCAGCCTGGAAATGTGGCTAGGGTAGAGGAAATCGGTATTGGGGTCAAATTAGAATTTCCCTTCATAACGGAGAAGACTATGTCCGAAGCTATAAACACAGTTCTTACTGATAAAAGGTATAAAGTTATTTTTAGCCTCCAAGTATCGATAAGCAAAATTTGAAAAGCAAAATTTTACAGTTTCTCAGAAAATGCCAAAAAGTATTCAGCGATATTTCGAGAATACAAAAAAGGGAAACTGCAAGTTGCAGCTGATTGGGTTGAATATGTCATTCGGTTCGATGGGGCTCCCCACTTAAGAAGTGTTGGAGAAAATCTTAATTTCTTTCAGTATTTTCTGTTGGATGTGGCGGCATTTGTTTTGGGTGTTGCTGGGTTTGTTCTTGTATGGATGGGACGGATCATTTGTAATAAGTTTTGCAAGTGCAAGAAGAATGTTGCAACATCTGCAAAGAAATTGCAATAACCTTGAGAAAAATAAAATTGAGTGTCATCAATATATTTACTTAACACTGATGTAACAATATTTGTTCAGATAATGTTATCTCTTTAGTTAAAGAACAAACAATTTTGTTGTTGTATGATATCACTGTGATTTTTCTGCAATGTCATTTCACAGAGTTGTTAAAATACACAAAATGAAATTTACCCTCTTAATACCTATCCTTTTATCCATTACAAATGGATACAAAATTTTATATTTATTACCAATGGCATCTAAAAGCCAAAGATTTTTATTTGATCCTGTAATTGAAGAATTGGCAAAACGAAACCACTCAGTCACAACAATTTCACTCTTCAGAGGACCTCACTTACACGAAAATATTCACGAGATCATCATTGAAAATCCAATAACAGACATAAACAAATTCTCTAAATCTCTTTTCACAACTTCACGAACAAATGCCATAACTGCATTTGCTGGAATGAAACACTTTGCTAAACCTTTCTGCGAAGCCTACCTTAAAAACTCGCAGGTTCAACTATTGCTAAAAGAAGGTAAACAGTTCCATGTTGTTATTGTTAATGCTGTGATGAACGAATGTGCACTCGCAACGGCGCCTTTGTTGGCTAATCATGTAATACTGCACTCACCTTCTACCCAAGTGCCGTGGACTCCAAGTATTGTACCTTTAACTCCTTCTTACATTCCTTTATCTATGACGTCGTATGGATCAAAAATGAGTTTTTTTGAACGTGTTCTTAATGCTTTGACACTATTAACGATTCATTTAATGGCTGAATACGACTACAAACCAACAATTCAAAGTGTGATAACTGAAAATTTTCCACAAAATCCGTTAATTATTGATGCGGAGAAGAAAATTTGTTTGACTTTGACTAATGCTGATCCAGTTATCACAAGTGCGAGACCATCGGTTCCTAATATTGTTAGCGTTGGTGGTGGTACGCATGTTCAGAAGGGGAAGCAGTTGTCTCAGGAGTTGGAGGACTTTATAAATACTGCCGGAGATGATGGATTCATTTTGTTTAGTTTGGGATCTAATATTCAGTCCAAAGATCTTCCTGAAGAAACGAAAAAAGGAATTTTAAAGGCATTTTCAAAACTTAAGCAAAATGTTATTTGGAAGTATGAAAAGAAGTTTGAGGATCTACCGAAAAATGTCTTGGTATCCAAATGGTTGCCACAACAAGACATTTTAGGTAATATAAAAAGGAATTTGTGTAAAGTTGTGTTGCAAAGTTTAAAGTTTTGTATATAATAGCTCATCCTAAACTTCGTCTTTTTATTACTCACGGTGGAATGTTGAGTCTTCAAGAGAGTGTTTTCAATGCTGTTCCACTAGTTGCAGTTCCTTTTTTTGCTGAGCAGCCTGGAAATGTTGCAAGAGTTGAAGAAATTGGAATTGGTATTAAGTTGGAGTTTGCTGATATTACTGAAGAAACTCTGTTTGAGACTATTAATAAAGTCCTTACTGACAAGAGGTATATTAAGTTAGATAGTTTTTTTTATTTTTTCTGGTTGCTGATGAAATCCGGTTTTAGCTATTCTGCAAATGCCAAGAAATATTCAGCAGTATTTCACGACCATCTTAAAGGCCAACTTGAAAATGCAATCTATTGGATTGAGTATGTTGTACGTTTTGATGGTACTGCACATTTAGGCAATAATGCTGCGCAAGAGTTGAGTTTGGTTGAGTATTTTTTACTTGATGTAGTGGCTTTTATTTTTATTGTCACGATTATATGTAAAAGGGCTTTGAGAAAACTTTGTTTTTGCAAACAAGCACAGTAACGACGATAATTTGCAACAGTTATTGTAATTTGAGTAAAATTCAGATAATAAAACAATTGGCTGATGAAATATGTTTATCTAAAACGAAGAGATAAAGCTCTTTTTCCGTATCAGTGTATGTCAATCATTGATTTTACTTTTTATCGACAAACAGTTTATTCTAGCAGCAGTATTTTACTTGTCCTCAACGAAATGAAGATTTTAGCAGTGTTCATTCTCCTTTCAATTACCACTGTCTGTGTAAACAGCTACAAGATCCTTTACTTATTTCCTTGGGCATCCAAAAGTCATAGATACGTATTCGATCCAGTAATTGAAGAGTTAACACGAAGAAAACACTCAGTGACAATCATCTCGCCGTTCAAGTCACCCAAACCACAAGAAAACATCCAGGAAATTGTCGTCAAAAATCCATTTGATGACAAGAGTCAATTCACCAGATCCATCTTGGACAGTTTCGGAACGAACCCTTTATTGGGATTCTATTTCTTCAAGGATTTGAGATCCTCGATCTGTGATGTTTACTTGAATAATGCCGAAGTCAAAGAACTCTTAAAACAGGGTCAACAATTCGACGTGGCCATTGTATGTGCCATTCTTAATGACTGCGCACTTGGAACTGCACAACTTTTAAGTAAACACATTATGGTACATAGTCCGTCTAATTATCCAGCATGGATGACCCATATTGTACCCCAACCGCCATCTTACATACCCTACAATTTGGTATCGCATGGATCAAAAATGGGATTTTTTGAACGCATGAACAATGCATTTACATGGGCTGGTGTTCAATTCATATCAGACCATATTCATATTCCAGCAATTCAACAAGTTATTGCTAAACATTTACCTGAGAATCCATCGATCAAAGAAGCACTAAACAAAGTGGCTTTCACCTTAACCAATGCTGATCCTGTTATTACAAGTCCAAGACCTTCTTACCCAACTATAGCCAATGTGGGAGGAACTCATGTGAAGAAGGCCAAGGCGTTGCCCAACGAATTTGAGGATTTTATTCAAAGTGGTGGAGCTGAAGGATTTATTTTGTTCTGTTTGGGATCAAATGTCCAGTCTAAAGACATTCCTGAAGAAATGAGGAAAGGCATGTTGGCTGCTTTCTCTAAACTTAAGTTAAATGTTATTTGGAAGTATGAAGAGAAAATTGATGATCTTCCTAAAAATGTAATGGTTACTAAATGGTTGCCTCAACAAGATCTTTTGGGTAAATATCAAAAACTATCTTACCATTAATGATGAATTCTACTTTTATTTTTTTATTTTTGTAGGGCATCCAAAAATTCGGTTGTTTATTACTCATGGTGGCATGTTGAGTCTTCAAGAAAGTGTTTTCAATGGTGTCCCAATGGTTGCTGTCCCATTTTTTGCAGAACAACCTGGGAATGTGGCAAGAATTGAAGAAATTGGTATTGCTGTTAAATTAGATTTTCCTACCATTAGTGAAAAAACTATGTCTGAGGCTGTAACTAAAGTTCTTAATGACAAGAGGTAAGTTGTGTCAGTTGTATATATGCAAAGTTTCTGAAAATTATTCTATTTTTAATAGTTACGCAGAAAATGCAAAGAAATACTCGGCAATATTTCACGAACATGTCAAAGGGAAATTGGAGGAAGCTGCTAATTGGATTGAATATGTTATCAGATTTGACGGTGCCCCACATTTCCGTAGTGCTGGAGAACAACTGAATTTCTTTCAATATTTCTTATTGGATGTTGCTGCATTTGTTATTTCTATTTTGGGGGTTATTGGCTTGGTTCTTTTACAGCTAGGAAAAGTCTTTTGCAACAAATTTTGCAAGTGCAAGAAAACTGTAGTATCGTCAAAGAAAAATCAATAAATTTGTAAACAATTTAATGAATAAAATTACAGTATTTGAAAATCTGTTGGCTTTGCCTGGATTCCGTATTTATGACGATCCTCCTCTAAGATTCCGTATTTAAAAAATGGCCGCTTCCATAAGAAACAGCACACGATATGATATCCATGAATTTTAGGTAGTAAAACTGACAAAATGTCACGACAAATTGCATTTCGGACTTCAAGATTACTTAATAATGTTTCTAAAACAACCTTGAAGCAAATTGAAAGCCAAAACAGGTTGGCAAGGTTTCTAACGGTATTGCATTCAAGAAAATAATTTTGTTACTCACTACATCAATGTACTTATTATTTAGACCTCGTCTCTCAATTCTGCACCTACAGGACGATTAGATGTAGACGTATCTGAGGATAAAAGTTGGCGTCGGTTTTTAAAGAAGCCGGACATTTTAGGAGTCGAACGATTTGTAAAATATTTTACTGTAATTGACCGGCCCAGAATTTAAACTTTTTTCAAAAAAATAGAAAATGAAAGAAGCCGCTTACAGACTTTATTTATGTTGTACGGACGGTGTGGATCAACCGCCGTTCTTCACTCGTGAGTTGACGTGAAAAATTTAATTTATTTTTGCAAATTTAAATTTCCTCATTCAGATTTCGAGTTAGAAGACACTTTTAATTCGTGGTTTTTAATAACCGAGTTACACATCTGGTAATAGTCTAAATTTTTATCTACCTGAATTGTAGTCTAATGTCTTTAAAATTTATTTAGGATGATGGCAACACGGATGATGCAAGAAGGGAAAAAAGGACGAAAACTTCGTTACGATTTGGTGGAAGCGATGTGGAAAGATGTAGAGAAAAGAAGTAAAGTACTCGGAGTGAGTAAACAACTAATTAATTTTAGTGTATGTAATTTGATGTGTGGACATTTTTTCTTTTAGCCTAGTGTGGGTTCAAGTAGGAAAGAACAAATTACTGAAATGGCTGAACAGTTTCAAGCGTCACTTTTTGCATATGATGAGGTTAAACTTTCGTGGAATTTCGGCTAAGTTTATAATTTTTTTTTACATTTCAGGGTTTGCTTATGACCGATGTAATTTTAGCATCGGCACTGTGGCGTCGATTTTTGCAGCAAAGTTCAGATGATGCCAATAAAATTGAAATTCTTGTCAGTTATGTACGGAGATCTGTAAGTGACTCACAACTTTAATAATATTTCAAAACATACATTTGAGTTTTCATAAAATTTAGATCCAAAAGTTGGATATGATTGATCCTGATCTACTCTTCTCTAAAGGAGAAATGAAATGGCCGCTGCTTTTAGAGAAAAATCGACTGTAGATAAAATTTAGATTTAAATATTTTAGTTTGGTAGAATTGTTAGAAATGAAATGAAAATTGAGTTGAACAAATTAAAAAGAAACGTTAAAAAATGTCTAATTTTATTCAAAATTTGATTAAACATTATAGTTAAGATAAATTAGTCAACAGACTCAAGTTCAATGTTCTGTGAACTTATCAAAAATATTATCTTCTTTTCTTAATTGATAAAATTTGTAAGTGAAAGTATATTAATTTTCCTGCTTGAAAATTTTTAAGTCACCTACTTGCAGATAATGGACTTGTCCGAGCGTCAATACTGATTCACGCACTAACCACGTGATCAGCTTCAACTAATAGCCTCAATTCGCGTTCCAGTGTTGATGGCCGCAGCTAGTGTTTGTAAGTAACAATAATTTGCTCTTGTAAATTATTTTATTTTCTAATACAACCCAAAAGTATTATTTTATTATTTCATTGAATCAAAATAGTTTTAAAAATCATTTTTATTTGCGAGCGAATAACTTGAATATACATACGTACTCGGTAGATGAGCGTGAGCAAAATGGCGTTGCGCCCTCAAGCGATATGTAAGAAGCTGATCCTGTTTTTATAGTTGATATTACTGATGCTTTATTTGGATGCAGTTTTATCCATTTCTTTTAAAACATTGTCAGTATTAAATGAAATTCATATTTTATTGGTTTGAGTTTTCAATATAATTTTTTAAGAACAGTTATTTTTGTGTTCATTTGTGGGGGCATTGCAACGATATAAATAAACAAGGTCACGAAAATAAAAAAAAAACTGGCCAGGTATGGTAAACAAGTTTGGAAAATTTCAAGTTGTAGAAGAATAAAAACTAATTAATTCAATGTGAAAAGAGTAAGCAAAAATAAAATAAAAAAATCAATTATTTGCAAAACGTAGTAGAATGATAAAAAATAATCTGAAAGTGTAAGGAATTTTCATTTAGTCAACTTTGCATCGGAACCTTTGGATTATAGACAATCTGTCTTAGACTTTTTTATCCTGTTTTCGTTTTTCATGTCGCTTAATCAACAAATATGTGATAAAATGTGTGTCGTTGTAGAAAATCTACTGCTCTATCTTCAATCAATATGAACAAACTGCAAAGGCGGATTAGACGCGCTTCTGCCAAAGAGAGAAACAAATCGAAACAGGCTGTTACTAAAAGAGAAGGTACGTTTTTATTGCATTAGGTAGTTGCTTACATTCAATTGCTTTTTTGGGGGTAATAAAAATGGCATAAACTTATTAAATTTTCAATTGTTTATTCTTTTTGAAATTAATATTTTCCTTGTAATTCATGCAGGTAATGTTGAACCCAGAAAATTTTTTATACTGACACGATGATCTAACAGTTTGAGGAATTAAATTTCAATGTCAATTGTTTGTTAAATTTGAATAGTGATTTTAGATTTTTTTTTTTTTTTTTTTTTTTGTTTTAACAGATAATAATTTAATGGAAGTGTGTTTCCCAGACGATTCGAGTGATTCAGGATTTGATCTTGATTCACGCAGACGAAATTCTGAATCTTCAATAATTCAAGATCAATCAAATGATGAAGGTCGTGATAGTTCGGATGATTCTATCGATTCGGGCATTTTTGGCATATCCAGAGTTGTGCACGAATTGAGCAGTGTTGACACTTGTTCAAGTTCAGATGCAACAATGACGGTGATAGAGGACAATGGGTTGGCTAATTTATTGTGTCAGTCGATTAGTATAAATGAAGATGAGCCACCTACTAAGTACAGACGAGTTGAAAATGTTGAAGATTCCCAGGTGAAACTCGGCAATGCTATCAGTTTATACGGGTAAGATGAATAAAAATGTAGACAACGTTAATAATCCTTATTTTTTAACTTATTATTTGCAGAATTGCTTCACACGCAGACAGACCGCAATTGACCGCTTGTCGGTCATCAGGCACTAGTAAAAGTTCCCTGACTAATGCGAGTCAAAATGTGCATTCAAAAAGAAAAATTAACCGTAAAGCACCATCTCTACATGCAACATATCCAAACAGAGCGAAAGAAGGCCAAATTGATTTGCGTATTTTATCACAACCGGAGGAACAACACCGGGCACGTTACATGACGGAAGGAAGCAGAGGTGCTATCAAAGATAGACGAGGATCCGCATTCCCTACTGTCAAAGTAAATTTGATTAATTTAATTAATTTTTAAAGTTTAATATTTAATAAATTTGTTCTCTTTGAAGTTGTTTGGTTATAATCAACCAGTTACACTACAAGTTTTCATTGGTAGTGACCAAGGAAAAATTCAACCGCATTTATTTTATCAAGCGTGTAAAGTTAGTGGCAAGAATTGCACTCCTTGTTCAGAAAGAACTATTGATGGTACAACTGTTATTGAAATATCGATGTTGCCGGATAAGGATATGACTGTCAGGTGAGACGTTTTAAATAAAAGATGGTTGGAATGTTATAATAAAACAAATTGTTACGGCTTGCTTACAGTTGTGATTGTATTGGGATATTGAAGGAAAGGAATGTTGATGTGGAACAAAGGCTGCCTTATTTTAATATGACACGAGCTAAGAAGAAAAACACCAGGTGTCGGATCATTTTCCGTGTCAATTTACCAGTTGGGGAGTCGGCAGTTGAAACACTGCAAACTGCTTCATCGCCAATTCTTTGTAGTGAGTTTCAATTGACACTATTATGAATGGCTACAATTTAATGAAATAAATTTTTATTTTTGAAGCACAACCACCAGGAGTACCTGAAATCTGCAAGAAATCAATTAAAGAATGTTCTGTAGTTGGTGGAACTGAATTGTTTATTATAGGGAAGAACTTCCTGAAAGATACAAAAATTGTATTTGAGGATGAGTCGAGTAAGTTTTGGTTGTTTTTTCATGTTTTTTATGGAGCCAAAAGCATCAAATTTCTGATGAGGTTAGGTAATTTGTTATCTACTTTAATATCTGAAAAAAAATTATTTCATTTAGTAAATAAGTTTGATGCAATATCTCAAGGTGAAATGCAAATGTAACTTTTTGAATGAAATTTTTGTAGGTGACAGCGAGAATGACATGAGCAAACTCTGGCAACAGATTGTGGAGCCAGAAAAAGAATTTTTACATCAGGTAAATAAAAGAATTTGTAACTATTTATGTAATATAATCTGACCATTTCAAATTGAAAATTTTCCAGACACATTTGGTGTGTCGAGTTCCTCCTTATTATGAAAATATATCGCAACCAACTAAAGTATTGCTCTCCGTTCAAAGTGGTGGTAAGACTAGTGAACCTCACACTTTCACCTATCTACCCACCAAGCAAGGTAATAATGTTTGTAAACAGTTTTAATCCTTTCCTCCCATACTCTTCCTGACCTTAAGCCCTTAGTAGTGTGGAAGAAAAGACTTTTTTTTTGTTTCTTTTAAAGGAAACATTCACTCAATATTTATTACATGCAATTTTTGTTATAAACAATCCCACACTAATAAGAAGGTGGAGTTATCTTTCCTTTCCGTTTAATTTTATTAAAATGGTATTGAATTGTTGAAAAACCAAATATAAATAATTTCTAGTAATTAGTCAATAAATTTTAATAGTTTTAATACTGAAAGTGAAGTTAACGGGTCAGATTTTTGGTCACGCAAATAGGGAGGTTAAGGTATACAGCGTGTAAACATAATGTAATCATCGATTTGCTGGTTAATTAATTAATTTGTTTTCTCTATTGATTATTTTTTGATTATTTGAATTCATTTATTAGTATTTAAAGAATAAGTTCAACAAAAAAAAGTTTTCAAAATTAATAACCATCAAATGATGATCACAGAATGTATTTGACTGTAACATAGTGAATTGAACCATTATTATTGTTTAAAATGATTTTAAATGAAAATTTTGATTGTATTTGACTATGTTACATTTGCATGTATATCTAATTACGTAAAAGTTATTTTTAAACAAGAAATACTTTACTTCCTTAAAATAACTTTTGCATTTTTAATACATTTGGCGTATCATTTAAATTGATTTTAATTAACTATAATTGATTTTATGAAAAAATATAGTGGAAAAATTGAAAATGATACACCAATAAAAAAAAAAATTTGATCTTTGTATGATATTTATAAAATCTGTTTTTCTGCCGTATTTGAAATATATATGGAAAAAAAATTAACGAGATAATTTTTGGAATAACTGTTTTGATTTTATTTATTTTTTGTTTTTGTTTCATGTAATTTTTGTGAGCAGAAAGACAAATTTGTATGGGCATTTATGGGGGGATGAAAATCAATGCTTTGTTTTCCCCCTAGTTTACAGGTTGAGCTTTGGACAATTTCATCATAGGTGACTCGATGGTCTTTGTTAGCAAGCCCTCGCACAGGGCTCTTATGCTAGCTCGGGCCTCTCCCATCACGGTACTTGGCAGGTTTATATTTGTTTCCAGTTTCCTGGTGATTAAAAAATTTTTAATAAATTGATCTTTATATCGATTTATACACTCGGTGCATGTATATTAGCACAATGAAACAAAATTTTTCTTTTTCTAGAGACAATTTTCTTTTTTTTTTTAATTATAAATTTATTTTTATAAAATTGGATTTTAAAAAATTTCTAATTGGATAAATATTTAAATTTTGTAAAATATGGGATTTTTTTTTTTGTCTAATTACAAGTTTTTTCCCCATAATAGATAACCATCTGAGTGGATTTTCTTTCAGCATTAACAAAATGTTTTTTTTAAGGTTATTAGACGTGCATGAATAATTATATTTAAAATATCCCCTTAACTTCTGTGTTTGAGTCTATTTCTGTATGGGTGTTGGGTAATAGACTCAAGAGGGGTCATTGATCATTACAGTTCGGTCATGAGTCAATAAATTTTTTTTCATTTTTTTAAAATCTTCTCTTGAATCATTTATATTCAAGTGTGAAACGAATGGAAAATTTTTTGTTTATTTGGCTTTGGACTTGAACCTGATTAATGTTTCAATGAACCTAGTGTTTATACACAGAAGTGTGTTGGCATTACAGATGATTTAAAATTGCACTATTTAATTAATGTAATTTGTTTTTAATCAATAGAAATTTTTTAAAATGTTCAACTGTAATGTTGACCAATTTTTTTGCTTTCAGCTCTCGTCAATTCCCTTTGAATTTATCATTTTTTTTATTTTTGTGGCTAATATTTATTTTCTGCCTCAGGACTGGACAATTATGCCGGGAATTTACAAGCAGTACCATCCGGAATTCCAGGTATTTATTATAATTTTCCATCTTTAAAAATAATTTCAATTGGAAAAAAAAAAAAAATATTTTCAGGGACTTTAGAGATTGGTCAACAGTTGAATCGTTCGCAGTTAATGCCAGCATTTATTCAAGTGACTTCATCATTAACGACACCAGTTCCTGCAGTTGTGGTATCTCAACCGTCAAATCTGATTGCATTTCCTCGTACTTCCGTGCGGGATACACTGTTAAAACCACCAAAACTGATGCCAGCACCTACTAAAACGTTTTCTAAACAACCACGTAATTGTGATCATGTACACACTTTCTCTTCCATGATCTAAAAGAAATGTCTAATTTCAGAAGAAGTAGGATCCAATCAAAACCAAATCCACGTTGTCGTCTTACAACAAACTGAGAAGAGTAACAACGTCAAGAAAATAAACCACCATCTGAATCGATTTAAACACGAAGGTTTTACGGGCAAGAAGTTACATAGGTTGGCTCAAAAAGGAAGAATGATTTCAACGAGCAAAGGAAAAATCTTAAATCATCCTTATAAGGTGAATGGAACGAGTCAAACAGCGTTAAAACAAGAATCAATCCCACCAGAAGTAATTTCACTTGCCCAAGAACTTGTCAATAATTCAGTTGACATGAATTCAACAATCTTAACAGTTAATCCACCACAAAATTTGGCACCAGAAATGACAACATCATCCAATTTGGAGATGTTTGTGTCATCCCCTAATGACCAAACCCAAGTCAATGGGTTATTACAAACTTCTGCAGTGGACAATTGTGCTATAATTGAGCCAAATATGTTGCCAAGTATTGATATAAATAATACAAACAACCTTCTGCAAGAAGAAAATATTGTAATGAGCCAACGCAATGAGTTACTTAATAATGGCATAATAATTAATACAAGTTCAGATAGTTCTTTGTCTCCTCCATCTGAGGAATTGACATCGAATCAAATATCCAGTAACGAAATTAATTTGGCCATTAGCCAGAATGAGTTATTGAACGCTGGAATTTGTCCAAATATAATTGACACGAAGCAGACATCAGATGAAACACCAACAATTTTATTGCAATCTGAGGACCCGCTCAAACCTGGAGAGAATTTGAGTGTACCATTAAAAACAGAGCTGCTAACTCCAAATAATTCACCACCTCTCGAGCAAAGATTCTTACCGACAACATTACATTACCAATTGCCGGGTAAACAAATTGTGAGCCCTGACACTGGTTTAACCATAAACACCAATTTCGTGACGTCAAGTCCTTTGACACGGCCAATGAAAATCGAACCACTTTTATCGCAAGTGACAGTCTCTTTACCGTCACCGAACCCGCTGCAAATGAGTCCAACTGAAGTTTCATCGAGTACAAATTGTTTACAAGCGACCGCAACGAGCTTGAAGAATTGTAATACAAAAGCAGAGAAAACATCTGAACAAGCCCAATGCGATATGAATATGTTTCAACATACAATGACGAGTGCACTCAGTATGTTGTCCGAGTCTGATTTGCTATCACTTATCAACCCCAGCACATTTGATAGTGGTAAGTTGTTAGGATTAAGTTGGTTGTTCAATAATAATTTTGTGTGTGGCACAAAAAGTCGTGCATGAGGAAAATGCAAATCTCAAGTTTTGCATTTTTTTCTCTCATAATATAGGCAAGACTGACTGTAGTAGCAGCACCACATGTGCATTTATGTAGCAGACTAGCCTATCTGCACAGATAAAGTATTAAGACATTGTAAACAACACTTGTCTTATACTTGTATATGTTACATTTTTTCATTTTCCTTTCTTTTTTCTTGTAGTGTAACTGCTTCATCATAGATGTCTCTTCCTGCAATTTGGACCCATTTTGTTTCCCGTGGAAAATAATTTTCAAAATAAAGGTCTTCCTTTCAAATGTTTATCATGATGGAAATGAACTGTGAAGATATTTTCAGCCATGTAAAAGTGTTCAAAACATTGAGAAATTGTTAAATTGCGGTTACCGTAGGGTAGAAATAAATCCTTTTATCATGAATTTTATATACCCAAATTTTAAGCACCAACTGGTCATTACAACGTAAGAATCTCGCTTATTTTTTTTTTTTTTTTTTCGGCTTATTATTCTCATTTTCTCAGTCATTTTCTTTATGTACTTTTTTATTTTACGGATATGTTATCTGTGGAATTGATATTTTGTATAATAGTTGTAACTCTGAAAATGAGTTAGTTATTATCTTATTACACAAAGCTTGTTTTACAAGTGAGTCTTAATGTCTGGCCTGTTGGTCAGTTTATCATCATTATTATATATATGCTATTACTTTTCAGAATTTTCTGAAAAATATCTAAAACAATTATTCATTTTGTGTGAAATTATTTTTTATTTACAGACTACATTTAGTGTTGATAGTCAAGGGTTCGATAGTCATCATAATCATGTTGTCTTTGTAATAGTCATAATAATAATAGTAGTATTCAGCTTAGTTAGTTGGTTACATAATATTTGATTTCGTATTGTCATTTTCTAGAATTTGTTAACAAAAATTTTGGAAAAAATTTAATTTTTTTTTTTTTACTGAACGCAAAAACCAAATTGATACATTTTCATTAGATTTATGTTACCTCCGAAAAATAAAAATGTAGTTCAAAAATTATCCATTCCTTTTTTTTTTATTACGAAGTTTTATTAGCAGGAATTTCACAATTTGTACATCAGAACGAGCCATTTTATGTGGAGGCGCAATTGCGGCCGAGCTGTGAACTGTCAATTAATGTTTTTACGTAGTTGTGACGTAACTTGTTAATGCTTGCGCTACAAATGGCGATTTCACTTGCCGGCCATTAATTTGGAATTATGGCTAAAACTAGTCTTCCTAATAACGTATAAACGACAGCAATACTACACTATGAAAAGGCTTGGAAAGGATTCGCATCATAAATAGTTCGGTAGATGTGATTAAATCTGACGAGAGGAATTAATTTTAGTTCGGCCATTACGTGAGTGAAATTTTTATTCGGGTGGTACCTGGACACAAAAACATTATACGAACAAAGTGAATTTGTGACTGAGGTTGTTATAAGGAAACCAGTATGTGAAATGTGCATTCGTCAGGCAAGAGGAAAGTTAATTGCAGACGCAGACCATAACGTGAGTTCAATTTTTTTTTTTTTTTTTTAAGGTAAATGTAACGTTAAGTTTAGTCTTGGACGAATATTTGTCCAAGGTTTGGTAGAAGGTTTATGACACGCTTCTAACGAATAATAAGTAGTTCTCGGAGTGTAGTTTAAAGGAGACATAAATTTGACGTTCAACTTTTATTACGCGTTAATGCGAGTGATAATTTTAAATTCACTAAAACTACTTGAAATACAATTAAGAAAGATAAGTTATTAATTTTAGTTGAGTTTCTCTCACTCAAAAAAAATGTGGGCTGGTATTTCTTAAGAATGGGAGTTTTCGAAATGTTCATTAATGATTACAGTGATTAAGAAAGGATTTTAATTTCACCGAAATGGTGAAATAAAGTTAATAAGGATAAACCTAGAAATAAACCCAAAATTGATCCAATATCACTAACTAACTTATTAAAAGGTATTATCAACTTTTGCTTAAATACTTCTCGATTATCACTATCTAACGAATAGGCGCTTAGTAAAATATAATCTATCAAACTGGACGATTGGTCAAACTCAATGTGAGGAGTGTAAAATAAGTTATTACATGGTAAATGACATTCGCACCCTCGAGATAAGACGTTTAAATAAGACTGTCTAACAGTCTGGGCTGAGATACTTGAATTGCACAGAGGTAAAGACGATGGCAATATGTTGGGCATCCTACGAGAAAAGTATTAAGAAATGGTGTCAATTAAAAGTTTCAAAGCAGAACCTGCACGAAAGTGTGGTGGATTTCTGTTGAATGCATTGACGATGACATTTGATGTACTCGTCATCACTAAGACACGGGTTAGTTGGAGTATTCAGACGAATCACCTGCAACGTGTATTAAGTGTTCTGACTAAAATAATTAGTTGTATTTCTAATATACCGTTTGCACCGAGAATTTCACAATGAGTAAAGAGTTGTGGGGATGAATGAAAAGTGTAGTATAATCAACGTCATTGGCCAGATTCACTAAAAAGATCTGAAATGTAGTTGAAAATTAGATTTTGTTTACTGAGAAAAGTACAAAATGCAAGAGATTCACCTTTGAAAAAAAACCTAAAATTAACTTAAGACAAAACTTGTGTATTCATAAAGAGTTCTTAAGGCTTAAGTTTTTCATAAGTTTAAAAAATTTACATTATGACTACACAAATGAATCAGCTTAAGTACTACTTAGGACAACCATAAAGGTGGGTTCACATTTGTGTTCACACTGGACTTAACTTAACGTAACTTAACAAAACTTAACATAAGTTTGTTCACACTGGATATCAAGTGTGAATGTGTAATGTTTTTTGTAAATTTAATTTACATAAAAATTATTACCTTCTATATTTTGTTCATAAAAGTGGACATATAATGTCCCTCTGAAATAAGTGATAGAATCGATTCATGAATTTGGTTGTGGTTGTAATTTTTCAATTTTATGACTTAAAATAAGTTTTATCTATTTTGTTATTTATTATTTTTTACCAGTGCCAATAAAAGTCGTTTTAATTTACTGCCGAACAATGTTCGTTCGTGTATTTTCTAATTGGCTAGTTTCGGCAATTTATCTTTGGCTGGGGTTATTTCTCACCGTATAAGGAATTGAACTGTATTCAATTTTGGCTGTAAATGTCACTCGAATTGCATACAAAACACTCAAGAGTGGACTTTTTTTAAAAATGAGATGATCTATTGTGTTTTTAAATTCGTGCCAATTGGCGAAGGATTTTTTTTCAATTAAGAATTTCATTATTAGATGCAATAAAAGATTGAGCCAGTCAAGCAGTGTGTAGGCTCCTGATTAGGGTCAAAACATGCAGTGGCAGGTTAAGTTGACGCTTACCCAAACTGGTTTATGGTGATAATTGCCACTTCGTATAACTTTGAACGTATTTAGTATTGTATCCGTTAGCAAATATTGTCGTATTAATTTGGTCAAAATTTTGTTAAATTATATTGTATATTAAAATTACTTTTTTGTATCAAATATTTTGATTTTACCTCTCAGACTCGTTCGTGTTTGATATTAAAAAAAGATGAGTGCATGAACGTACGTGTGTGACTCTCTTTACCTCATCACTTTTTGTTTGTCTGAAAAGAGCGGGGTACCTCGGCAACCCTGGTTCGATTGTACGTCCACTTAGAACGTTTTTTTTTGTAAATTTATTACTTTCGATATTTAATTTAATTTATGAATAACATATCATTATTCCATAGGAACACTCGTTTCTCTTGATCGGTGGAAATTGACAACTGTAGATTTTTTATAAATATGTCACAAACACTTGACCACAGTTGCACTCTTAGTCCATTCGTAATGATTTACATTTGCACGTCTGTTTTAACGTCTCTCATCCACAATCTTGCTCTTGCTCTTGCGAATCGGTTCTCTCGTTATATATTTTTCACATAACAAGTCTGATTTCATATCTCGATTTACTCTAGCAAATTTGATCATTCATTTTAGCCTTATCTATATCGTCTCACTCCCGTGTAGGTATCAAATTAACATTTTGTGTACGTCTCTATCAACAACATGACATATTGTCTATTGGTTTATTTTCAAATAAGTGAAGCAATTTGAGTTGAACAAACTTGTCACTGGGTGTGTTTGTTGCTTAATTTCATGCAAAGAATTGAATTCACTTTGTCTTTTACAGCCATATTACACTATTAGACTCATGAAAATAAGTCGTAAGCGGTAATTATTGTATACCAAGCAGTAATTCAGCAACACTCGTATCTTATTATATGATGATGGAAGAAAAAAAAAATTTTCTATTCACTTATCATCAGCAGAAATTTGTGCTGATCATGTAACCAACCGAATGAAAAGCAAATGTCATCAATTGCAACTGCAGTTCGTAATTCGTCATCAATTTAAATAATGTAATTTGTTTGCAATGCCTTTTTCTGTCAGCTACAGCAAAATTGCACATTTAAAGAGGCCAATTACAACAATAAATATTTTTTGTGAACGTTTTAAAAAATTGTTTTTGTGGTAAGAAAAGCATAATATATGAATGAAAATATTTCGACTCCAGATGGCGCCAACAGCTAAGCGATTATATTTCGTTTGCTTTAGAAATGGCGGTTCGCACATTTTTATCTCCCGATGTTATGTAATTAAAATGTATTTGTGGTTGAATTTCTTTTTTTAAATTGTTTATGCATTGTTTTAGATGGTAGACAATAGTTTTGCTAACAGTAAAACATTCAAAAACTTGCATTTCGCTTAGTTTGCTACCTCCACATTTTTTTATTTAAGGTTGCATATCTATTTAGGAATTGCTTATTTTTATTTTAGATGCTGCAAAAATTCCGACGGAACAAATTTTTAGTTTGTACGAATTATGCCTTATGCCGCTGTCGGCTTTAACTGATTTTCGTAATTACGTTGTAAGTGCATCAGATTATTAACCCCTGATCTAGGATATAGAAGTGTATTTTCAAGTATCATAATCATTTTGCTGTTACTTGAGACTTCCTAAGTATTTTTTGTCATTAAAACAGAACTTTAGCTCCAGCGGTTATTCCAAAGAGAGTTTAGAGCTGAACGCTGCAACTTTATTATTCATAATGCAGAGCGACAAGTACGTGGTATACAATTTATTAAGTTGCTATTCATTGGATTAAGAAAGAAATTTAATTTAACTGAAATGGTGAAATAAGAGTTATTACTGATAAACCTAGAAATAAGCCCAAAATTGATCCAATATCACCAACTAACTTATTAAAAGGTATTATCAGTTTTTGCTTAAATACTTGTCGATTATCACTATCCAACGTGTAGGCGCTTAGTAAAATATAATCTATCAAACTGGACGATTGGTCATACTCAATACGAGGAGTGTAAAATATCTTATTACAATGTAAATGACATTCGCACCCTCGAGATAAGATGTTTAAATAAGATTGTCTGACGGTCTTGGCTAAGATGGTTGAATTGCACAGAGGTAAAGACGATGTCAATACGTTGGGTAATCTACGAGAAAAGTATTAAGAAATGGTGTCAGTTAAAAGTTTCAAAGCAGAACCTGCACGAAAGTGTGGTGGATTTCTGTTCAATGCATTGAGATGACATTTGATGTACTCATCTTATTAAGGTAGTTCTTTCTCCGCCTTAATCGTTCGAAAGCAGGACAGGACTAAATTCTTATTTCAACTTTATGTGATCATATATATTTAATATAAGAAAATACAATGAGAATAATATTTTTATCTTGCAAATTGAACAGTAGGTATTGGGTATTGGGTAAAGAAATGTTTTACTTTCTAGTATTGGCAGAGTTTTCGTTGATGTATCAGTGATTAAGAAACAATTTCATTTCATTGAAATGGTGAAAAGAAAGAGCTAATAATGATAAACCTAGAAATAAGCCCAGAATTGATCCAGCGTCACTAACTAACTAATTTATCAGTTTTTGCTTAAACACTTGTCGATTATCACTATCCAATGTATAGGCGCTTAGTAAAAGAGCGACTACTCAACTGACTGCGGTCATATTCTGTATGAGCAATGTGAAATGTGCACGAGTAAGATAAGAGTCAAATTATTTGGGTAGAAGATTTAACAAATAATAAGTAGTTCTTAGTTTACACAATGTGAGTGAGAATTTTAAATTTACTCAAACTATTTGCAATACAATTATTTCGTAAGAAAGATAAGTTATTAATTTTTGTTGAATTTATCTCATTCAAGAAAAATTGTGTTTTGGTATGTGAGAGTTAATGGGAATACAATGATTAATTTGACTGAAATGGTGAAATAAGAGTTATTACTGATAAACCTAGAAATAAGCCCAAAATTGATCCAACGTCACCAACTAACTTATTAAAAGGTATTGTCAGCTTTTGCTCAAATATTTCTCGATTATCACTATCTAACGTGTAGGCGCTTAGTAACGTAAAATCCATCAGACTGGACGATTGGTCGTACTTAGTACCAGGAGTGTAAAATGTCTTATTACAAGGTAAATGACATTCGCATCCTCGAGATAAGATGTTTAAATAAGATTGTCTGACGGTCTTGGCTAAGATGGTTGAATTGCACAGAGGTAAAGACGATGGCAACATGTTGGGTAACCTGCGAGAAACGTTTTAACAAATTGTGTCAATAAAGTTTCAAAGCAGAACCTGCACGAAAGTGTAGTGGATTTCTGTTCAATGCATTGACGATGACATTTGATGTACTCATCTTGACTAAGACACGGGTTAGTCGGAGTATTCAGTCGAATCTCCTGCAACGTGTATTAAGTGTTCTGAACAAAATTATTAGTTGTATTTTTAATATACCGTTTGTACTGAGAATTTCACCATGAGTACAGAGTTGTGGGGATGAATGAAAAGTGTAGTATAATCAACGTCATTGGCCATGTTCAGTAAAAAGATCTGAAATGTAGTTAAAAGTTAAAATGTGATTGCTGAGAAAAGGGTATTAATCGATATTCGAGCAATTCTTTAAAAATAAAATATGCAACATACAAAATGCAAGAGATTCACCTTTGAATGGGGGTCACATCCACTTTGTGTCGGACTATGAAACAAAAATATCGGTGCAGTAGCTGGGTTATATTCTATGATGTCTGCAATAATTGAACTTTAACGAGAGAATCAAAAAAAATTATTGTTTACTTTACTGGACTCCACTCGAATGCAATTTCCCATCATTGTTGATATATAAGATAAATTTCCTTCTCTCACTTTATAAAATGCATTGAATATCGTCTCTCCCTATAAGAAAAACATTTATCCATTTCAAATTAATGGCGTCGTAACCATACCATATCCCACACTGCATCATAATCGTCAATATTTGCAGTATCTTTCCACAATTTGTCTATGTTGCGGTTATACGATGCATCGAGCAATTGTAAATGGTCAATTGTATCGGGACACGTTGTATGAAGTTGTTCAGCTAGTGATTCTTTAGCAGTGACAATTTCGTCAGCTTCATTACAGACTACAATAGTAGGCACTTTGATAAATCTGTCTTCTTCCACTTCTACCGTAGTGTAGACGGGATATTGGAAATAATAATTTGCCCGCTCATACATTCCAAACACACAAAGGATGGTATTAATCAACAAAACAAACCTCTTTGTCCATTTCAATGTGGAATTCTTATTTTCCTTTTTACATATTTTACTTATAGTTTTAATTGTGCCAATAATTTTTTTTTGGTAACTTGTTCTTTTCTTAAGATCGAAATTGCGTTTCAAGCACAGTTTCCATACGAAACAACTAATAGATTCAATGAAGAGCATGCAGGATATTCCGGTGTAAAATCCTAATAAACCTCCAATATCACACAAGAGAGAAACGAAAGTGTCGGAGTAATATTCGGTGAAACGTTGTAGCCAACTGTTACTTGGCTGTATGATCAGTTTCTTTATTTCGCCTTTGCTGAAATGGTAGTGGATTTGAATAACGGTTCGATCGCATTCTCTCGGACATTTGCACGCGTAGTGGGGTTAATAATTTTCCCGCACTTTTCGTACGTGGCGAATAAGTTGACAAGAGATTTCATTGGCTATACAATCCGGTTGAAAATTGTTGGGCAAAAACGGTAACCTAAATGGAAAAACTTAAGCATAAGACAGTGCAATGTGGGATGTTATAAGGAATATACTGGCATGGCATATCTTTAATGCGTGATAGATAACATCTATCGTGACAGTCATCCATTGTTTTGGTAGTGACGCAAGGTTGTTTCGGTGTGTTTAGGAACTTGTACTGAAAGAAGAATGTCATAGAAACATTTTTGTAGATATAATAAATAGTCCATCCAAATGGTGTTGTATTTTACTTTTTTAAATGAGAAAATTAGTTCGTTTCGTTTGAAAAAGTTATTGGCGTGAATGCTTGGAGTTACCCCAAATCTGTTTCTTTTTTCTTGCGATTCCAATGTGACCTACATTGAAAAAAATATTAAATTTAAAAGTTTGAGAAGTTTGTCATTCAATGTTCACAAAATATAAGTCATCATGCGTTTCCTCTGTGTTATATCTGAATTGTATATGAATTCTTGCTGTTAAATCGAATGGTAATGCTTGTTCTACAAATTAAGTGTTATTATTCATTTTAGTAAATATTGTATTCAACTACCATTAGCTATTTTTGAAGCAAGTCCGAGTGCACTGTATATTTGTTGCGTGTAAAATTGAGTTGGATATTGTTGTTTTCCCTTAAGAAAACGTTTTATTATATTGGAGTTAATAATTTGAAAATTCCAATTACTCTTGTAAATTTGATCCTTTTAATTTCTGTAGTCGCGTTCTTGATCTCCCAAATCTTTTGAATAGTCGTTTGGTTGTCGAAAACAAATCTGCTCGCGTGGAAACATACTAACGAGAAAAAAAGGGACGTTTTACACTAATTCTCCACTCGTTTTTATATTTGGAAATACTTTTATTGCCGTATGAGAGCATATCTCCAATTCTTACGTTGTAAAGCTCTTTAAGTGTCATCGTTTCAAATTGATTGCTTTGAACAGTATAAGGAGTAACGATAAGAACTGCAGGAAATACTTCCCTATTCACTCGTATAAAATCAGCTTGAACTTTTATGGGTTTAGATAGGAATTCAGCAATTCGCTCGCACGATTGGTAAAGGCATAAAGCAAATGAGACTATAATGATTAATAACAAGTAGATAGTTTGTGGCTTTTTCTTTTTTCTTAAGTTTTCCAATTGTGGTATGAGAAATGGTACTTCAATATCCACTCGCAAATATTCTCGTATTAATTTGGTCAACATTTTGCTAATAATCCTCATTTTCAATATTGGACACGCTAATGGCAAAATAATGTCTATTGCGCATTAAAGTTACTTTTTTGTATCAAATATTTTGATTTTACCTCAAAGACTCGTTATGGACGTACGTGTGTTCCAGTGTAAGGCAATAACATTGACTGGCTTGAACTCGTGCGGTTATTATTTGTCTAAAAAGAATATTGTAGCTTGGTAACGTTCGATTATACGTCCACGCATAACGTTTTTTGTAAATTTGTCTTATTTACATAAAAATAATTAGTTTGGATATTTTATGACCTTGTGAAATATGAGTGATAGAATCGATTCATGAATTTGATTGTGGTTGTAATTTTTCAATTTTATGGCTTAAAATAAGTTTTATCTATTTTGTTATTTATTGTTTTTTACCAGTGCCAATAAAAGTCGTTTTAATTTACTGCCCAACATTTGTTCGTCCGTCTATTTTGTAAATATAACTTTGGCTGGGGTTATTTTCACTTGAACTGGTGGTTAAAAGCGAAATAAAGCAGGTTATTTATTTCTCACCGTATAAGGAATTGAACTGTATTCAATTTTGGCTGTTAATGTCTTGAACTTGAACTGCATACAAAACAAGATGAGAGAGAAGTGAAACGTTTATTATCAAATAACCTGCACTCACAAGTTTTTATTTTTTTAAATGAGAAAATTCAAATTCGTGCCAATTGTCGAAGGATTTGTCTTCAATTAAGAAGTCAAGCAGTGGTATAGGCTGCTGATTAATTCAAAACATGTGGTGGCAGGTTAAGTTGACAATTACCACTTCGTATAACTTTGAACGAGTGTGAATACTTGAGATTTTACAAGTATTTAGTAAATGTTCTCGTATTAATTTGGTTAAAATTTAGTTCAATTATATTGTAGATTAAAATTACTTTTTTGTATGAAATATTTTGATTTTACCTGGAGAAAAAGCTGTGCAAAGACTCGATCCGTTATGAACATGGGTGTGTGTCCAGTAAGGCAATAACATTGACTGACTTTACCTCGTGACGTTATTGTTTCTCTGAAAACAATGTGGTACCTTGGCAACGTTCGATTGTGCGTCCACTTGAAACGTTTTTTGTAAATTTAATTGCCTTATTTACATCAAAATGATTATATTTTACGACTTTGTGAAATATGAGTGATTTCAAAACAATCTCTATTGCGCATTAGTGTAACGTCACCCGTTATGGTATTAAAAAGAGATGAGTGCATGAACGTACGTGTGTTCCGGTGTAAGGCAATAATGACTTATGTTATTGTTTGTCTGAAAAGAGCGGGCTACCTTGACAACCCTGGTTCGATTGTAAATTTATTTACGTCAAAATTATTCCATTGATCGGTGGAAATTGACTCAGTATTTTCAAGTATCATAATCATTTTGTTGTTACGGCAATTTAGCTTTCAGCGTGTGAATATTTGTTTCTTTAAAACAGAACTTTAGGCCCAGCGGTTATTCCAAAGAGAGTTAAGAGCTGAACGGACGGAATGATATTCTTGTTTCAAATTTATTACTCATAATGCAGAGCGACAAGTACGTGCTATACAATTTATTAATTTGTGATAAAAAGAAATTGCTGAATACACTGATTAAGAAAGAATTTTAATTTGACTGAAATGGTGAAATAAGAGTTATTAATGATAAACCTAGAAATAAGCCCAAAATTGATCCAATATCACTGACTAACTTATTAAAAGGTATTATCAGCTTTTGCTTAAATACTTCTCGATTATCACTATCTAACGAATAGGCGCTTAGTAAAATATAATCTATCAAACTGGACGATTGGTCAAACTCAATGTGAGGAGTGTAAAATAAGTTATTACATGGTAAATGACATTCGCACCCTCGAGATAAGACGTTTAAATAAGACTGTCTAACAGTCTGGGCTGAGATACTTGAATTGCACAGAGGTAAAGACGATGGCAATATGTTGGGTAACCTACGAGAAAAGTATTAAGAAATGGTGTCAATTAAAAGTTTCAAAGCAGAACCTGCACGAAAGTGTGGTGGACTTCTGTTCGATGCATTGACGATGACATTTGATGTACTCGTCATCACTAAGACACGGGTTAGTTGGAGTATTCAGTCGAATCACCTGCAACGTGTATTCTGTGTTCTGATACTAAAATAATTAGTCGTATTTCTAATATACCGTTTGTACTGAGAATTTCACAAAGAGTATTGAGTTGTGGGGATGAATGAAAAGTGTAGTATAATCAACGTCATTTGCCAGATTCACTAAAAAGATCTGAGATGAAGTCAAAGATTAGATTCTGTTTGCTTAGAAGAGGCTAAGTGCTGCACTACATATTCACCAGTTGATTCGAAAGGATTTACCTTCGAGTGTGGGTTACATCCACTTTGTGTCGGATTATAAAGCAAAACTACCGGTACAGTTGCTGGGTTATATTCTATTATGTCTGCAATAATTCAACTGTAACTATAAAGAACCAAAAGGAATTATTGTTTACTCTACTGGATTCCACTCGAATGCAATTTCCTATGATTGTTGATATATAAGTTAAATTTCCTTTTCTCCCTTTATAATGAGTATTGAACATCGTATTTTGCTATAAGAAAAATATTTATCTCTTTCGAATTAATGGGGTCATAACGTACCAATCCCACTATATCATAAACGTCAATATCTGCAGTATCTTTCCACAATTTGTCTATGTCGTGTCTATAAGATGCATCGAGCAATTGTAAATGGTCGATTGTATCGGGACACGTTGTATTAAGTTGTTCAGCTAGTGATTCTTTAGCAGTGACTATTTCTTCGGCTTCATTGCAGACTACAAAAGTAGGCACTTTGACAAATCTGTCTTCTTCAACTTCTACCGTAGTGTACACGGGATATTTGAAATAATAATTTGTCCGGTCATATATTGCAAACACACAAAGGCTGGTATTAACCAACACAATAAACCCATTTGCCCATTTCAATGTGGAAATCTTATTTTCCCTTTTACATGTTTTACTTATAGTTTTAATTTGACCAATAATTTTCTTTTGGTAACGAGTTCTTTTCTTAGCATCGAAAATTCGTTTCATGTACAGTTTCCATACGAAACAAGTAATAGATTCAATGAAGAGAATACAAGAGATTCCGGTGTAAAATCCTAATAAACCTCCAATATCACACAAGACAGAAATGAAAGTGTCGGAGTAATATTCGGTGAAAAGTTGTAACCAGTTATTACTAGGTTGAACGATCAGTTTCTTTAGTTCGCTGTTGCTGAAATGGTAGTGGATTTGAATAACGGTTCGATAACATTCCCTCGGACAATTGCACGCGTAGTGGGGGTAATAATTATCCCGTACTCTTCGTACGTGGCGAATTAGTTGGCAAGAGATTTCATTGGCTATACAATCCGGTTGAAAATTGTTGGGCAAAATTGGTAATCTAAATGAAAGAAGTTAAACGTAACACCGAGCAATGTGGGATGGTATAATGAATATACTGGCAAGGCATGTCTTTAATAAATGACAGATAACACGTGTCGTGACATTGATCCATTGTTTTGGTAGTGACGCAAGGTTGTTTGGGTGTATTCAGAAACTTGTACTGAAAGAAGAAAGTCGTAGAAACATTATCGTAAATATAATGAAAAGTCCAAACGGGTGTTGTATTTTACTTTTTTAAATGAGAAAATTAGTTCGTTTCTTTTGAAAAAGTTATTGACGTGAATGCTTAAAGATACTCCCAACCTGTTTCTTTTTTCTTGCGATTCCAATAAAACCTACATTGAAAAAAAAAAATTTATTTTGGAAGGTTTTAAGAAGTTGCTCATTCCCTATTCACAAAATATAAATCGTCATGCGTTTCCTTAGTGTTATATCTGAATTGAATTTGAATCCTTGCCGTTAAGTCGTATGGTAATTCTTGTTCTACAAAATAAATTGTTATTATTCATTTTAGTAAATATTCTATTCAATTCCTACCATTAGCTATTTTTGAAGTAAGTCCGAGTAAACTGTATATTTGTTGCGTGTAAAATTGAGTTGGATATTGTTGGTTTCCCTTCAAAAAGATTATATTATTTTCAAGTATAAAAGTTGAAAAGTGTGACTACTCTTTGAAATGAGATCCTTTTAATTTCTGTAGTTGCGTTTTTCATCTCCCAAATCTTTTGAATTGTCGTTTGGTTGTCGTAAAAAAATCTGCTCGCGTGGTCACAGACTAACGAGAAATAAAAGATATTTTTAGACTAATTCTCCGTTTGTTTTTATATTTCGGAAATACTTATATTGCCGTATGAGTATGTATCTCCCATTCTCATGTTGAAATGCTTTTTAAGTGTCATCGTTTCAAATTGATTGCTTTGATCAGTAAAAGGAGTAACGATAATAATTGCGGGAAATTGTTCCCTATTCACTCGTACTAAATCAGCTTGAACTTTTATGGGTTTTGATAGGAAATCGGCAATTCGTTCGCACGATTGGTAAAGGCATAAACCTAATGAGACTACAATGATTATCAATAAGTAGATAGTTTGTGGCTTTTTCTTTCTTTTTAAGTTTTCCAATTGTGGTATGAGAAATGGTACTTCAATACCCGTACGCAAATATTCTCGGATTAGTTTGGTTAAAATTTTGTTAATCCTCATTTTCATAATGCCGTGCATAAATATATCAATTTCTTTTGAATGATCTTACCACGAACTGATCAAAGAAATGTCAACAACGATTTGTTCGTATCAATAAGAGAACTTGCAGAATCCAATTGTCACTTCAGAACACCGTGTAGAGTGTTTTTAAAAAGAATTGTTTGTCTTGGCAACATTCGATTGAAAACACTTAGAGTAATTGTACATCTCTAGACAAGTTCAATTTCTTTTTTTTGATATTCCACCCACACGCGAGTTGACGTGTTTTTATAATGTATCTGACTAAAATTTTGATTCGTTTTCCTTTTTTGTTTGTTCTTTCAAATTTTGCAAATTTTGGGAAAGCTAATAGCAAAATAATGTCTATTGCACATTAAAGTTACCTTTTTGTATTAAATATTTCGATCTATCTTCGAGTAACAGCTCCGCAAAGACTCGTTTGTATCAGCGTAAATGATCCGTTATGATATTTAAAAAACAGATGAGTGCATGAACTTAGGTGTGTTCCAGTGTAAGGTAATAACATTGACTGGCTTTACCTCATGACGTTATTGTTTGTCTGAAAAGAATGTGGTAGCTTGGCAACGTTCGATAAGTAATTGTGCGTCCACTTAAAACGTTTCTTTGTAAATTTAATTGTCTTATTTACTTTCAATATTTCGTTTATTTTATAACTTTGTGAAATACGAGTGGATAGAATCAATTTCAACTTACCAAAGTTTATGAAAGAATATTGTGATTGGTATTTGCGATTTCCGTATGATTAATACGAACTTGGTTGTGGTTGTAATTTCCAAATTTTATGGCTTATTGAAAATTACTTGAAATGGGTTTATTTATTTTGTCTTGCAAGTTATAAAAATGTTATTTATTGTTTTTTACGAGTGCCAAAAAAGTCGTTTTAACTAATATTGTTCGTCCGTGTATCTTGTTAACGGCTTGGGTTTCGGCAATATAGCTTTCAACAAGTTAATACTTGAGACTTCCTTAGTATTTTTTCTTTAAAACAGAATTTTAATTCCACGGACGGAATAAAATTCTTATTTCAACTTTATTACTCATAAATCAGAATTACAATTTTAAATTTAAAATTAAAAAATGATTGCTATTATTGTGAGTGTTCTAAATTTTCATTGTGATTAAAAAACAATTGAATTTCATTGAAATAGGCAAATAAGAGTTAATAATTGCAGAATTGATCCAATATCACTAACTTATTAAAAGGTATTATCGTTGTCGATTATCACTATCTAACGAGTAAGTAAAGAGTGTCTAACCAACTGACTGCTTGGTCACATTTCTGTATGAGCAATGTGAAATGTACACGAGTCAGTCAAGAAGAAAGTTATTTGCGGGGCCATAACGTGAGTTCAGCTTTTTTTTTCCTATGTAAAGGTAAATGTAAGGGTTATGTTGGGTAGAAGGTTTATGACACACTTGGAACAAATTATAAGCAGTTCTCAGAGTGTGGTTTAAAGGAGACGAAATTCAGCTTTTATCAACGCGTTAATCTGAGCGATAAAAATTTAAAATAACTATTTAGGATACAATTATTTCTTATTAAATGTAGGTTGGCATTTCTTAATTAGGTTGTTTTCGAAATTTTAAGAAACAAGTTTAAAATGGTGAAATAAGAGTTATTAATGATAAACCTAGAAATAACCCCAAAATTGATCCAATATCACTAACTAACTTATTAAAAGGTATTATCAGCTTTTGCTTAAATATTTCTCGATTATCACTATCTAACGAATAGGAGCTTAGTAAAAGAAGATCTGTCAACCTGGACGATTGGTCATACTCAATACGAGAAGTGTAAAACGTCTTATTACAAGGTAAATGACATTCGCACCCGCGAGACAAGATGTTTAAATAAGATTGTCTGATTATCTTGGCTGAGATGGTTGAATCGCACAGAGGTAAAGACGATGGCAACATGTTGGGTAACCTACGAGAAAAGTATTAAGAAATGGTGTCAATTAAAAGTTTAAAAGCAGAACCTGCACGAAAGTCTAGTGGATTTCTGTTCGATGCATTCACGATAACATTTGATGTACTCATCTTGACTAAGACACGGGTTAGTTGAAGTATTCAGTCGAATCACCTGCAACGTGTATTCTGTGTTCTGAACAAAATAATTAGTTCTATTTCCACTCTACCGTTTGCACCGAGAATTTCACAAAAAGTAAAGAGTTGTGGGGATGAATGAAAAGTGTAGTATAATCAACGTCATTGGCCATGTTCAGTAAAAAGATCTGAAATGAAGTTAAAAATTAGATTTTGTTTGCTTAGAAGAGGCTAATTGCTTAAACAACAAGACACGCGTATTCTCCATTTGATTTGAAAGGATTTACCTTCGAGTGTGGGTTACATCCACTTTCTGTCGGATTATAAGACAAAAATATTGGTACAGTAGCTGGGTTATATTCTATTATGTCTGCAATAAAAAACTTTGATTAAAGAAACAAAACAAATGATTGTTTTACTTTACTGGATTCCACTCGAATGCAATTTCCCATCATTGTTGATATATAAGATAAATTTCCATTTCTCCCTTTATAAAGAGCAGTTGACATCGTATTTCCCTAAAGAAAAACATTTATCCATTTCAAATTAATGGAGTCATAACCATACCAAATCCACCATATCATAAACGTCAATATCTGCAGTATCTTTCCACAATTTGTCTATGTCGTGGTTATACGATGCATCGAGCAATTGTAAATGGTCAATTGTATCGGGACACGTTGCATTTAGTTGTTCAGCTAGTGATTCTTTAGCGGAGACTATTTCATCGGCTTCATTGCAGACTACAAAAGTAGGTACTTTGACAAATCTGTCTTCTTCAACTTCTACCGTAGTGTACACGGGATATTCAAAATAATATTTCGCCCGGTCATATATTGCAAACACACAAAGGATGGTATTAACCAACACAATAAACCTCGTTGTCCATTTCAATGTGAAAATCTTATTTTTCCTTTTACATATTTTACTTATAGTTTTAATTCTTCCAATAATTTTCTTTTGGTAACGGGTTCTTTTCTTAGTATTGAAATTGCGTTTCATGCACCGTTTCCAAATGAAACACGAGATTGACTGAAAAAAGAGATTGCAAGAGATTCCGGTGTAAAATCCTAATAAACCTCCAATATCACACAAGACAGAAATGAAAGTGTCGGAGTAATATTCGGTGAAAAGATGTAGCCAGTTATTACTAGGCTGAACGATCAGTTTCTTTATTTCGCTGTTGCTGAAATGGTAGTGGGTATAGATTACGGTTCGATAACATTCCCTCGGACAGTTGCACGCGTAGTGGGGGTAATAATTTTCTCGTACTTTTAGTACATGTTGAATTAGTTGGCAAGAGATTTCATTGGCTACGCAATCGGGTTGAAAATTCTTGGGGAAAAACGGTAACCTAAATGCAAATAAACGTGGAGATCATTACGAAATGGTATGATGCAATGAATATACTGGCAAGGCATGTCTTTGATGTGTGACAGATAACACGTATCGTGACAGGCATCCATTGTTTTGGTAGTAACGCAAGGTTGTTTCGGTGTATTCAGAAACTTGTACTGAAAGAAGAACGTCGTAGAAATATTAATGTAAATATAAATAGTCCAAAGGGGTGTTGAATTCTACTTTTTTAAATGAGAAAATTAATTCGTTTCTTTTGAAAAAGTTATTGGCGTTGATGCTCGGGGATACTCCGAACCTGTTTTTTTTTTCTTGCGATTCCAATAAGACCTGCATTGAAAAGAATATTAAAATGAAACGTTTAAGAAGTTTCTCATTTTCTATTCACTAAATATAAATCATCGGTTGTTTCTTTAGTGTTATATTTGAATTGTATATGAATTCTTGCTGTTAAGTCAAATGGTAAGACTTGTTCTACGAAGTACACTGTTATTATTCAGTTTAATAAATATTCTATTCAATTACCATTAGCTATTTTTGAAGTAAGTCCGAATACACTATACATTCCTTGTGTGTAAAATTCAGTTGGATATTGTTGATTTCCCTTATAAAAAGGTTTTATTATATTCAAGTTAATAATTTGCTAACTGTGACTACTCTTTTAAACGTGATCCTTTTAATTTCTGTAGTTGCATTTCTCATCTCCCAAATCTTTTGAATTGCGGTTTGGTTGTCGTAAAAAAATCTGCTCGGGAGGCCACAGACTAACGAGAAAAAGAAGATTTTTTTTAACTCATTCCTTGCTTGTTTATGTTTCAAAAATACCTATATTTCTAGGGTACATTGTTTCTCCCATTGTTATGTTGTAGTATTTTTTAAGTAAGATCGTTTCAAATTCATTGCTTTGAACAGTAAAAGGAGTAAGGATAAGAATTGCAGGAAATACTTCTCTATTCGCTTCTATCAAATCAGCTTGAACTTTTATAGGTTTTGATAGGAAATCGGAAATTCTGTCACACGATTGGTAAAGGCATAAACCTAATGAGACTACAATGATTAATAATAAGTAGATAATTTGTAGCTTTTTCTTTCTTGTTAAGTTTTCCAATTGTGGTATGAGAAGTGGTACTTCAATATCCGTATGGAAATATTCTCTTATTAATTTGGTCGCTAGTTTGTTAATCTTCGTTTTCATGATGTGGTACGTAGAAAGATAAACTAAATTGTGGACACAAAATTAACACTTTTAGGTAGCGAACATCTAACTTAGTTTGCTCTCTGACTTTCAGTTGATAAAAGATTTCTTGTTTTAGCAATGCAAATAGTTGGTTACTTGGCGAGCATATCAGTTACTCACATTATGCCTTGTCTTTTTATAGAAACGTGTTGGAAAAGAGATATCCGGTGCAATATGTGGATATTCTAGTATAATACCATCACTTTTGGTCGGCCTTACCTGTCTGTTATTGTTTGTTATCAAAACGTAGAGTGGTAGCTTGGCTACATTTGATTGAAAACACAGTAATTACCCTGCACATAAGTTTTCAATTACTTTTATGGGTACAGGTCTTAAAATGTCAGAAAAAATTGTTTTGTCGATATTTCATTAGTGCTCTGTTTTAATTAGCCGTTGTGTAAAGTGACAATTTTTGTCAATTCAGCAGGTAGTTTTTGTAAATATTTTATGATTAACAATGATTAAGAAATTGTTTACCATACTAACGTAATGAAATAGAGTTAATAATTTCAAAATTGATCCAATGTCACTAACTGTTTGAAAGTGTTATCAGCTTTTACTTAAACACTTCTCATTTCTCATTATTTATCCATTAATTTGTAGTCGTAAATTTTTAGTTGTTGCAATCGGATGTAAACAGTTAAAAGGTTTTTCTCATTCAGGGTGGGTTGCACCAAGCTCAGTTAAAGCTCAGTTAAGGCTAAACTGGGTTTAAAATATATCTAATGTATGCACTATAAACTAGGTTTAGTCTTAACTGACGTTGGTGCAACCCGCCCTTAATGGGTAAAAAACTCGAGGCGTACTATGCTTAATGCAGTTATGTTCCCTCAAAACGAGGGCTCAAAGGACAGGAATAAATTCTTATTTCAACTTTATCGCTCTTAGAAACAAATTTCAATATACGAAAACTACTAAGGAATAAAAAATTTTTCTTGGAAATTAAACTGTCGATGAACTATTGGTTATTGGTTGTTGAGTTTCTCCAGTCCCAAAAAAAATAAAATAAATTTAGCTTGCTATTAATGTGCGAGTTTTCTACATTTTTGTTGATAAATTAGTAGTGATTAAGAAACAATTTAACTTGATTGAAATGGTGAAATAGAGTTAATAATGATAAACCTAGAAATAACCCCAAAATTGATCCAATGTCACTAACTAACTTATTGAAAGGTGTTATCAGCTTTTGCTTAAACACTTCTCGATTGTCACTATCCAATGCATAAGCGCTTAGTAAAATAACATCTGTCATACTGGACGATTGGTCATACTCAGTACGAGCAGTGTAAAATGTCTTTTTACAAGGTAAATGACATTCGCACCCTCGAGATAAGATGTTTAAATAAGATTGTCTAACGGTCTTGGCTGAGATGGTTGAATCGCACAGAGGTAAAGACGATGGTAATATGTTGGGTAACCTACGAGAAAAATATTAAGAAATGGTGTCAATATAGTTTAAAATGAGAACCTGCACGAAAGTGTGGTGGATTTCTGTTCGATGCATTGACGATGACATTTGATGTACTCGTCATCACTAAGACACGGGTTAGTTGAAGTATTCAGTCGAATCACCTGCAATGTGTATTAAGTGTTCTGACTAAAATAATTACCGTAGTTGTATTTCTAATATACCGTTTGCACCGTGAATTTCACCATGAGTACAGAGTTGTGGGGATGAATGAAAAGTGTAGTATAATCAACGTCATTATCCGTGTTCAGTAAAAAGATCTGAAATGTAGTTAAAAGTTGGAATTTTTTTTGCTTAGAAGAGGGTATTAGTTAATTGCTTCACTAGGAGCAATTTTATAAACAGCAAGACACGCAACTTAGAAACTCCTTGACCATTTGATTTGAAAGTATTTACCTTTGAATGTGAGTTACATCCATTTGCTGTCGGATTATGAAGCAAAAATATTGGTACAGTAGCTGGGTTATATTCTATTATGTCTGCAATAATTGAACTTGAACTAGAAAATCAAAAAAATTATGTTTACTTTACTGGATTCCACTCGAATGCAATTTCCCATAATTGTTGATATGTAAGATAAATTTCCTTTTCTCACTTTATAATGAGCACTGACCACATTGTTTTCCTATAAGAAAAACCTTTATCTCTTTCAAATTAATGGGTCATAACCATACCATATCCACTATATCATAAACGTCAATATCTGCTGTATCTTTCCACAATTTCTCTATGTTGTGGTTATAAGATGCATCGAGCAATTGTAAATGGTCAATTGTATCGGGACACGTTATATGAAGTTGTTCGGCTAATGATTCTTTAGCATCGACAATTTCTTCGGCTTCATTACAGACTACAAAAGTAGGCACTTTGACAAATCTGTCTTCTTCAACTTCTACCGTGGTGTACACGGGATAAGTCAAGTACGAATTTATCCTTTCATACATCCCATACCCACAGAAGATCAATACAATCAACGTCCGTGCCCAGTTCAACCTTTGTGTTTGTTTTTGTCTTTTACATATTTTAGTTAAAGTTTTAATTCTCCCAATAATTTTCTTTTGGTAACGTGTTCTTTTCTTAGCATTTAAATTATGTTTGATGCACCGTTTCCAAATGAAACACGAGATTGACTGAAAAAAGAGATTGCAAGATATTCCTGTGTAAAATCCTAAGAAACCTCCAATATCGCACAAAAGAGAAATGAAAGTGTCGGAGTAATATTCGGTGAAAAGCTGTAACCAGTTATTACTAGGATGAACGATCAGTTTCTTTATTTCGCCGTTGCTGAAATGGTAATGGGTATAGATAACGGTTCGATCACATTCCCTCGGACAGTTGCACGCGTAGTGGGGGTTATAATTTTCTCGAACTTTTCGTATTTGGTTAATGAGTTTGCAAGAGATTTCATTGGCTACGCAATCAGGTTGAAAATTGTTGGGCAAAAACGGTAATCTAAATGAAACAAGTTAAACGTAACATAGAGCAATGTGGTATGATACAATGAATATACTGGCAAGGCATGTCTTCAATGTACGACAGATAACACGCGTCGTGACAGTCATCCATTGTTTTGGTAGTGACGCAAGGTTGTTTCGGTGTATTCAGAAACTTGTACTGTAAGAAAAAAGTCATAGGAATATTATTAGGGGGTTTCATCAACCGAGTGATTTTCCGATTATGAACACCGTTTTAGCCAATCACAGTTCGCAAAGATGCATGTTTGTGAACGGTGTTTTCGGAAAATCACTCGGTTGATGAAACCCCCTATTGTAAATATAAATAGACCAAAGGAGTGTTGTATTTTACTTTTTTAAATGAGAAAATTAGTTCGTTTTTTTTGAAAAAGTTATTGATTTGAATGCTTGGAGATACTCCAAATCTGTTTCTTTTTTTTTGCGATTCCAATAAAACCTGCATTTAAAAAAATATTAAATCGTTAGCTTTAAAAAGTTAGTCATTCTCTATTCACTAAATATAAATCGTCATGTGTTTCCTCAGTGTTATATTTGAATTGTACATGAATTTTTGATGTTAAGTCAAATGGCAAGTCTTTCTCTAAAAATAAACTATTATTATTATTGAGTTGAGTAAGTATTCTACTAAAGTACCATTCACAGTTTTTGAAGTAAGTCCGAGTGCACTGTATATTTCTTGGGTGTAAAATTGAGTTGGATATTGTTGATTTCCCTTAAGAAAACATTTTATTAGATTCAAATTAAGAGTTTGAAAACTGTGACTACTCTTTTAAACGTGATCCTTTTAATTTCTGTAGTTGCATTTTTGATCTCCCAAATCTTTTGAATTGTCGTTTGGTTGTCGTAAAAAAATCTGCTCGTATGGTCACAGACTAAAGAGAAAAAGAAGATTCCTTCACACTCATTCCTCACTTGTTTTTATGTTTAAAAATACTTATATTGCCGTATAAGAATGTATCTCCCATTTTTACGTTGAAATGCTTTTTAAGTGTCATCGTTTCAAATTGATTGCTTTGATCAGTATAGGGAGTAATGATAATAATTGCGGGAAATACTTCCCTATTTACTCGTATCAAATCAGCTTGAACTTTGACGGGTTTTGATAGGTAATAAGCAATTCTGTCGCATGATTGGTAAAGGCATAAACCAAAAGCGACTACAATGATTAATAATAAGTAGATAGTTTGTAGCTTTTTCTTTCTTCTTAAGTTTTGAAATTGTGGTATGAGAAATGGTACATCAATATCCGTATGCAAATATTCTTGGATTAATTTTGTCGCTATTTTGTTAATCCTTATTTTCATGATGTGATACATAGCAAGTTACAGTCTATTGTAGACAGAAAATTTACACTTAGGTATGAAATACCTAGCTTGCTCACTTTCAGTTGATAAAAGATTGCAAATACTTGCTTACTTGGCGAGTATATCAGTTACTTACAACACCCTTGTCTTTGTATAAAAAGGCGTTGGACAGGCGGAATCCAGTGCAATGTGTGACTTTTGGTCGGCCTTACTTGGGTGTGTTATTGTTTGTTTTTCAAAAACGTAGAGTCGTAGCTTGGCTACATTTGATTGAAAACACAAAGTAATTACACATCTGCGGACAAGTTTTCAATTTCTTTAATGTGTACATTTAATTGTCTTAAGATGTCAAAAAAAATTGTTTTGTCGATATTTCATTATTGCTCTCAGTTTTGATTGGGTGTTGTGTAAAGTGACAATTATTGTCATTTCAGCAGGGAGTTTTTGTAAAAATTTTATGATTAGCAAAGATTAAGAAATTGTTTAACCGTACTAAAATAATGAAATAGAGTTAATAGTGATAAACCTAGAAATAATCCCTACTGATTCTAGTGATTCTTTAGCATTGACAATTTCTTCAGCTTCTTAATAGAAAAATTTTAAGCACCAACTGGCCAATACAACATAAGAATCTCGCTTCTTTTTTTTTTCTTTTTTATTTGGCTTATTATTCTCATTTTCTCATTAGATTTATGTTAAAAATGTAGTTCAAAAAATATACGTTCGCAATTTTTTTTAAATTTTTATTACTTATCAACAAAGAATGTCACAATTTGTACTTTGGAACGAGGCAGCCATTTTATGTGGTGGCGGCCTAGCTGTGAACTGTCAATTAATGTTTTTACGTAGTTGTGACGTCACTTGTTAAATGTTAATGCTTGCGCTACAAATGGCGAAGTTATTTGCCGGCCATTTCGAAGGACTAAGAATTCATTTGAACAATTTGTAATTATGACTAAAACAAGGATATGTTATGAAAAGATAAATAGCTGCAATTCTGTAAAATGAAAATCTGGCGAGAGGAATATTTTTTAGTTCGGCCATTACGTGAGTGAAATTTTTATTCGGGTGATACCTGGAGGCAAAAACGTTACACGAACAAAATAAATTTGTGACCATGAGGTTGTTATAAGGAAACCAGTATGTGAAATGTGCACACATCACACACCACAACGTGAGTTCATTTGTTTTTCTATTTTTAAGTAAATGTAACGTTAAGTTTGGTAGAAGGTTTATGACACGCTTCTAACAAATAATAAGTAGTTCTCGGAGTGTAGTTTAAGAGAGACATAAATTTAAAGCTCAAATTTTATTACGCATTAATGTGACTGACAATTTTGAATTTACTAAAACTATTTGGAATACAGCAATTAAGAAATATAAGTGTGTCATTTTAATTGAGTTTCTCTCACTCAAAAAAAAATGTGGGTTGGTACTTCTTAATGTGGGAGTTTTGGAAATGTTCATTAATGAATAGAGTGATTAATTTCACTGAAATAGTGTAATAAGAGTTATTACAAGGTAAATGACATTCGCACCCTCGAGACAAGATGTTTAAAAAAGATTGTCTGACAGTCTTGGCTGAGATGGTTGAATTACACAGAGGTAAAGACTATGGGAATACGTTGGGTACCTACGACAAAAGTTTGAACATATTGAGTCAATAAAGTTTAAAATGAGAACCTGCACGAAAGTGTGGTGCATTTCTGTTGAATGCATTCACGATGGCATTTGATGTACTCATCTTGACTAAGACAAGGGTTAGTTGGAGTATTCAGTCGAATCTCCTGCAACATGTGTTCAGTTGTCTGACTAAAATAATTAGTTGTATTTCCACTATACCGTTTGCACCGAGAATTTCACAAAGAGTATAGAGTTGTGTGGATGAATGAAAAGAGTAGTATAATCAACGTCATTTGCCGTGTTCAGTAAATAAATCTGAAATGAAGTTAGTGTTAATTTTTTGCACAGAATGTTGTGCATACTTTTACCAAATTTCTGTACAAACTCAAAATTTGACACCCGGATTTTTGAGAAGTGCTGTACACGTACTAACCTAATCGCAACGGTCGTTTAAATGTAGATCTAATTTAAAATATAAATTAAATCTTTTATTGTAAATAGTTAATTTAATACGTGTCTAGTAGTGTGTCAAAGAGATTGTAGATGACAAAGCATTACACCTGACCCATTTTACCCACTTGCCTTTTTTTAAGTGCTCCATCACCTTCATCTGTGACTGAGGTCACGAGTCGGGAGTGGTTTAAGCGCTACGTTGTTTTAAGAATTATTATACTATACATAAACAGACTCAGCGCATATGTTCATTAATTCCAACAAATCGGACGTCATCTTTCGGTAAGTTCATACAGGTGGCCACACTGACGTTGCTGTTGCTGCTCGCTCTGCTCGATTGTTCACACTGCAATATCATCACCAACCAATCGGAAGTCAGTATTCTGAAAAATCCGATCAAATTTAATTTAAATCGTGTGAATTCAGTCGGGAACACTGAATGATAGCCGCTTAGTCTGTTTCAAACGCCATTTTGAATCGAGTGAAAAATGAATGACGTCGTACCAAGTGACCTATTGGAGATGTTTGGCTGTGTGCTGCGTACAACGGCAATGGGAACATGAAGCTTTGCTTCATTCGTACATCAGCAGCAGCAACGACAAGGTCTTGCGTGAATAGCAACTGCCTAGATCAGCCTAGATTACCCACAATTCAATGGGAAAAGCAACGTCAGTATGGCCGGCTGTATGAACATACCTTTACAGAGCACTTGATGAAACAATCACGTAATAAAAGGATTTTCTCGTTCAATAGGTAAAATATTCGAGACATTGTGGTAGTTCTTACCTCTCCTTAATTGTTCGAAAGCAAAACGAGGGCTCAAAGAACAGGACTAAATTCTTATTTCAACTTTATAGCTCATATATATTTAATATAAGAAAATATAATGAGAATAATATTTTTATCTTGGAAATTTAACTGTAGGTGAACGGTTGGTTAAATTTAAAAAAATGTTGCTTGCTATTATTGCGGAAGTGTTCTAAATTTTCATTTTGATTAAAGGACAATTGAATTTCATTGAAATAGGCAAATAAGAGTTAATAAGGATGCACCTAGAAATAATCCCAGAATTGATCCTATCTCACTAACTAACTTATTAAAAGGTATTATCAATTTTTGCTTAAATATTTCTCGATTATCACTATCTAAGGAATAAACGCTTAGTAAAATAAGATGTGTCAAACGGGACGATTGGTCATACTCAATACGAGGAGTGTAAAATGTCTTATTACAAGGTGAATGACATTCGCACCCTCGAGAAAAGATGTTTAAATAAGATTGTCTAACAGTCTTGGCTGAGGTGGTTGAATTGCACAGAGGTAAAGACGATGGCAATATGTTGGGTAACCTACGAGAAAAAAGTATTAAGAAATGGTGTCAATTAAAAGTTTAAAAGGGTAGAACCTGCACGAAAGTGTGGTAGATTTCTGTTCAATGCATTGACGATGACATTTGATGTACTCGTCATCACTAAGACACGATTTTAGTTGGGGTATTCAGTCGAATCTCCTGCAACATGTATTCAATGTTCTGACTATAATAATTAGTTCTATTTCCACTGTACCGTTTGCACTGAGAATTTCACAAAGAGTACTGAGTTGTGAGGTTGAATAAAAAGAGTAGTATAATCAACGTCATTTGCCATGTTCAATAAAAAGATCTGAAATGTAGTTAAAAGTTGGATTATGTTTGCTTAAACAACAATTTGATTTGAGAGCATTTACTTTCGAGTGTGGGTTACATCCACTTTCTGTCGGTTCATGAAGCAAAAATATCGATACAGTAGCTGGGTTATATTCTATTATGTCTGCAATAAAAAACTTTGATTAAAGAAACAAGACAAATTATTGTTTTACTTTACTGGATTCCACTCGAATGCAATTTCCCATCATTGTTGATATATAAGATAAATTTCCATTTCTCACTCTATAAGGATTATTGAGCATCGTATTTTCCTATAAGAAAAACATTTATCTATTTCAAATTAATGGAGTCGTAACATACCATATTCATTATATCATAAATGTCAATATCTGCAGTATCTTTCCACAATTTGTCTATATTGTGGTTATACGATGCATCTAGCAATTGTAAATGGTCAATCGTGTCGGGACACGTTGTATTAATTTGTTCAGCTAGTGATTCTTTAGCAGTGACAATTTCTTCGGCTTCATTGCAGACTACAAAAGTAGGTACTTTGACAAATCTGTCTTCTTCAACTTCTACCGTAGTGAACACGGGATATTCGAAATAATAATTTGCCCGCTCATATATTCCAAACACGGAAAGGATGGTACCAATGAACACAATGAACCTTTTTGTCCAATTCAATGTGAAAATCTTATTTTTCTTTTTACATATTTTACTTATAGTTTTAATTTGACCAATAATTTTCTTTTGGTAACGTGTTCTTTTCTTAAGATCGAAATTACGTTTCATGCACAGTTTCCATATGAAACAAGTAATAGATTCAATGAAGAGAATGCAGGATATTCCGGTGTAAAATCCTAATAAACCTCCAATATCACACAAGACAGAAATGAAAGTGTCGGAGTAATATTCGGTGAAAAGTTGTAACCAGTTATTACTAGGTTGAACGATCAAATTCTTTATTTCGCTGTTGCTGAAATGGTAGTGAGTCTGAATAACGGTTCGATAACATTCCCTCGGACAGTTGCACGCGTAGTGGGGGTAATAATTTTCTCGTACTTTTAGTACATGCTTAATTAGATGGCAAGAGATTTCATTGGCTACACAATCCGGTTGAAAATTGTTGGGCAAAAATGGTAATCTAAATGCAAATATTTACGTAGAGATCATTACGAAGTGGTATGATACAATGAATATACTGGCATGGCATGTCTTCTTTAATGTATGAAAGATAACACGTGTCGTGACAGTCATCCATTGTTTTGGTAGTGACGCAAGGTTGTTTCGGTGTATTCAGAAACTTGTACTGAAAGAGGAATGTCATAGAAACATTATTATAAATATAATGAATAGTCCAAATGGGTGTTGTATTCTACTTTTTTAAATGAGAAAATTATTTCGTTTCTTTTGAAAAAGTTATTGGCGTTAATGCTCGGAGATACTCCGAATCTGTTTTTTTTTTCTTGCGATTCCAATAAGACCTGCATTGAAAAGAATATCAAATTGAAACGTTTAAGAAGTTTCTCATTTTCTATTCACTAAGTATAAATCGTCGTTTGTTTCTTTAGTGTTATATCTGAATTGTATATGAACTCTTGCCGTTAAGTCAAATGGTAATGCTTCTTCTACAAAATAAAGTGTTATTATTCATTTTAGTAAATACCGTTTGTTAAATTACCATTAGTTATTTTTGAAGTAAGTCCGAATACACTGTATATTCCTTGGGTGTGAAATTGAGTCGGATATTGTTGGTTTCCCTTCAAAGAGAAATTATTATATTCGAGTTAATAATTTGAAAATTCTAATTACTCTTTGAAATGAAATCGTTTTAATTTCTGTAGTTGCATTTTTGATCTCCCAAATCTTTTGAATTGTCGTTCGGTTGTCGTAAAAAAATCTGCTCGTGAGGCCACAGACTAACGAGAAAAAGAAGATGCCTTTAGACTCTGTCCTCACTCGTTTTTATGTTTTAGAAATACGTATTTTGCCGTATATTCCATTTTCTCCCATTGTTTTGTTGTAGTATTTTTTAAGTGTCATCGTTTCAAATTGATTGCTTTGAACAGTATAGGGAGTAATGATAATAATTGCGGGAAATACTTCCCTATTCACTCGTATCAAATCAGCTTGAACTTTTATGGGTTTAGATAAGAAATGAGCAATTCTATCGCATGATTGGTAAAGACAAAAACTAAATGCGACTACAATAATTATCAATAAGTAGATAGTTTGTAACTTTTTCTTTCTTTTTAAGTTTTTCAATTGTGGTATGAGAAATGGTACTTCAATATCCGCTCGCAAATATTCTCGGATTAGTTTGGTCGCTACTTTGTTGATCCTCATTTTCACGATGTGGTACAAAGTAAGATGAGCTCTGTTGTGCACTAAAAATTTACTCTAAGGGAACAAATATAAAACTTGCTCTAACTTTCAAATACTTGGTTGCTTGCCGAGCACATGAGTTACTCACTTAATCTCTGGTTTTTTTGTAAAAAGGTGTTGGACAGGCGGTATCCAGTGCAATATGTTGTGAATGTTCTAATTTAACACCATCGCTTTTGGTCGGCCTTAACCCGAGTGTTATTGTTTGTTTTCAAAAATGTTGAGCGGTAGCTAGGCTACATTTGATTGAAAACGCAGTAATTACACCTGCAATTCAATTACTTTAATGCACAATTAGTTGTCTTAATATGACAAAAAAAATTGTTTCGTCGATATCTCATTAATGCTTAATGCAGTTCTAAAACAAAACTAGGGCTCAAAGAACAGGTATAAATTCTTATTTTAACTTTATTGCTCTTAGAAACAATTTTCAATATGCGAAAACTACTAAGGAATAAAAATTTTTTTTTGAAAATTTAACTGTAGATGAATTATTGGTTGTTGACTTTCTCTTAAAAAAAATTAGCTTGCTATTACTGTGGGAATTTTCTACATTTTTGTTGATGAATCAGTGATTAAGAAACAATTTAACTTGATTGAAATGGTGAAATAAAGTTAATAATGATAAACCTAGAAATAAGCCCAAAATTGATCCAATATCACTAACTAACTTATTAAAAGGTATTATCAACTTTTGCTCAAATATTTCTCGATTATCACTATCTAACGAATAGACGCTTATTGAAATAAGATGCATCAGACTGGCCGATTGGTCGTACTCAATACGAGCAGTGTAAAATATCTTATTACAAGGTAAATGACATTCGCACCCTCGAGATAAGATGTTTAAATAAGATTGTCTAACGGTCTTGGCTGAGATGGTTGAATTGCACAGAGGTAAAGACGAGGGGAATACGTTGGGTAACCTACGAGAAAAGTTTGAACAAATTGAGTCAATAAAGTTTAAAATGAGAACCTGCACAAAAGTGTGGTGGATTTCTGTTGAATGCATTCACCACGACATTTGATGTACTCATCTTGACTAAGACACGGGTTAGTTGGAGTATTCAGTCGAATCACCTGCAACGTGTATTCTGTATTCTAACCAAATGATTAGTTACATGTCCTACATACTGTTTGTACTGAGAATTTCACATAGAGTGCAGAGTTGTGGGGATGAATGAAAAGTGTAGTATAATCAACGTCATTGACTAGATTCAGTAAAAAGATCTGAAATGAAGTTAAAAATTAGATTTTGTTTGCTTAGAAGAGGCTAATTGCTTAAACAGCAAGACACTCGTATTCTCCATTTGATTTGAGAGGATTTACTTTCGAGTGTGGGTTACATCCACTTTCTGTCGGTTCATGAAGCAAAAATATCGATACAGTAGCTGGGTTATATTCTATTATGTCTGCAATAAAAAACTTTGATTAAAGAAACAAGACAAATTATTGTTTTACTTTACTGGATTCCACTCGAATGCAATTTCCCATCATTGTTGATATATAAGATAAATTTCCTGTTCTCAGTTTATAAGGATTATTGAGCAACGAATTTTCCTATAAGAAAAACATTTATTCATTTCATATTAATGAAGTCATAACTATACCATATCCACGAAATCATAAATGTCAATATCTGCAGTATCTTCCCACAATTTCTCTATATTGCGGTTATACGATGCATCGAGCAATTGTAAATGGTCAATTGTATCGGGACACGTTATATGAAGTTGTTTGGCCAGCGATTCTTTAGCAGTGACAATTTCGTCGGCTTCATTGCAGACTACAAAAGTAGGCACTTTGACGAATCTGTCTTCTTCCACTTCTACCGTAGTGTATACTGGATATTCGAAATAATAATTTGTCCGGTCATATATTGCAAACACACAAAGGACGGTACTAACCAACACAATAAACCTCTTTGTCCATTTCAATGTGGAAATCTTTTTTTTCCTTTTACATATTTTAGTTACAGTTTTAATTCTGCCAATAATTTTCTTTTGGTAACGTGTTCTTTTCTTAAGATCGAAATTGCGTTTCATGCACAGTTTCCATACGAAACAAGTAATAGATTCAATGAAGAGAATGCAGGATATTCCTGTGTAAAATCCCAAGAAACCCCCAATATCACACAAGAGAGAAACGAAAGTGTCGGAGTAATATTCGGTGAAAAGTTGTAACCAGTTATTACTGGGATGAACGATCAGTTTTTTGACTTCGCTGTTGCTGAAATGATAGTGGATTTGAATAACGGTTCGATAACATTCCCTCGGACAGTTGCACGCGTAGTGTGGGTAATAATTTTGCCGTACTTCTTGTACGTGGCGAATTAGTTGACAAGAGATTTCATTGGCTACGCATTCCGGTTGAAAATTGTTGGGCAAAAATGGTAACCTAAATGAAAGACGTTAAACGTAACACGGTGCAATGTGGGATGGTACAATGAATATACTGGCAAGACATATCTTCAATGTGTGATAGATAACATTTATCGTGACAGTCATCCATTGTTTTGGTAGTGACGCAAGGTTGTTTCGGTGTATTCAGAAACTTGTACTAAAAGAAGAATGTCGTAGAAACATTATTGTATACATAATGAATAGTCCAAAGGTGTGTTGTATTCTACTTTTTTAAATGAGAAAATTAGTTCGTTTCTTTTGAAAAAGTTATTGACGTTAAAGCTTGGAGATACTCCAAGTCTGTTTCTTTTTTCTCGCGATTCCAATATGACCTACATTGAGAAAATATTAATTTGGAAACTTTAAGAGGTTTGTCTTTCACTACTCACTCCGTATAAATCATCATGCGTTTCCTCAGTGTTATATTTGAATTGTACATGAATTTTTGATGTTAAATCGAATGGCAATACTTGTTCTACAAAATAAATTTTTATCATTCAGTTTAGTAAATATTGTATTAAATTACCATTAGTTATTTTTGAAGTAAGTCCGAGTAAACTGTATACATCTTGGGTGTAAAATTGAGTTGGATATTGTTGGTTTCCCTTAAGAAAACATTTTATTATATTCGATTTAAGAACTTTAAAATTCTGACTACTCTTGTAAATGTGATCCTTTTAATTTCTGTAGTTGCATTCCTCATCTCCCAAGTCTTTTGAATCGTCGTTTGGTTGTCGTAAAAAAATCTGCTCGTATGGTGACACACTAACGAGAAAAAAAAGTGCCTATAGACTCATTCCTCACTTTGTTTTTATGTTTTTGAAATACCTATATTGCCGTATAATCCATTTTCTGCCATTGTTTCGTTGTAGTATTTTTTAAGTATGATCGTTTCAAATTGATTGCTTTGAACAGTATAAGGAGTAATGATAATAATTGCGGGAAATTCTTCTCTATTCACTCGTATGAAATCAGCTTGAACTTTAATGGGTTTAGATAAGAAATGAGCAATTCGCTCGCATGATTGGTAAACGCATAAACCTAATGCCACTACAATAATTATCAATAAGTAAATAGTTTGTGGCTTTTTCTTTTTTCTTAAGTTTTCCAATTGTGGTATGAGAAGTGGTACTTCAATATCCATACGCAAATATTCTCTGGTTAATTTCATCACAACTTTGTTAATTCTCATTTTCAATTAGTGTCATAAATTAAATTGTATTATACACTAAAAAATTACTCGTACTTATCAAATACTTATTTTGTTTTTACCTCGAGTTGATGAAAGATTTAGTCAACTCTTGTTCGTTTTATACTCGTTGAACGCAATAACATTTGGTCGAGTTTGTCTACTTTGAAAGTCAATTTCTGAGTTGCTTGTCAAAACTCAATTTAAACGAGTAATGATTACATTTACCGAAAAGTTTTCAATTTATTTTTTTGAGTAAATGTAATTTAGTTGTAAAAAAATATCAATTTCTATATTTCATGATTACAGTTATTACTTGTAAAATTGTAAAATAGGAGTAATAGGCAATTTGTACAGTAACAATTTTCATCCAACTCACCAGGAACATTATGATTAGCGACTGCACTAATCATATGAGTCCCAATATCAATTTTTATATTTGATTACAGTTATTACTTGTAAAATTGTAAAATAGGAGTAATAGGCAATTTGTATACAGTAACAATTTTCATCCAACTCACCAGGAACATTATGATTAGCGACTGCACTAATCATACTAGTCCAATATCGATTTGGTTGGTGTTTGAAAATGAGTTTCTTATTTTGCGAGATCTTCAAGTTATTTAAAATGTTTTAAAAACAAACTTTTGTTAAAAAATATGTTGTGTTAAGAGAAAGTGATACCATTTCCGATTATTTCTTTAAAAAAATGATTTACTGATACCTAACTATTTTGTCAAAAACCTCAGTGTGACAGCAATTTTATCCCATATTAACTCTTATAAGAAATGACGAGTGATAACACTTTGGAGTGTAACGTAAAATTTCATTTATTGTTAATTTTCGCACTGAACGTGCGTGTAGTGCGTACTTTTACCCAATTCCTGTACAAACTTTGGAACATACACACTTCGACCTCAAAAAGTGTACTGTTTGATACAAATTATTATAAATAAATAGTTAATTTAGTACGTGTCTAGTAGTGTGTCAAATAGTGTCAAACAGATTGTATTATCATCTGATATCTATGCTGCGAGGAACCATTTTACCCACTTAATGTTTTTTAAATACCCCATCACTTCCATCTGCGACTGAGGTTACGAGGGAGTGTTAAGTCGGGAGTGGTTTTAAGAATTACCACACCAGATAAAACGACCCGGGGGCGAGTTACGTGGGATAAACATATGTTCGTTTTAGTGCCACCAAATCGGATGATATTATACGTAGCACTTGATGAAATAAGCATTTTTTCAATGGGTAAAAAGCAAAGCGAGGAGTCAAGGGACAGGACTAAATTCTTATATCAACTTGATTGCTCATATATTTTTAATGATATTTTTATCTTGGAAATTTAACTGTAGGTGAACGGTTGGTTAAATTTAAAAAAATGTTGCTTGCTATTATTGCGGAAGTGTTCTAAATTTTCATTTTGATTAAAGGACAATTGAATTTCATTGAAATAGGCAAATAAGAGTTAATAAGGATGCACCTAGAAATAATCCCAGAATTGATACTAACTTATTAAAAGGTATTATCAGCTTTGGCTGAAATATTTCTCGATTATCACTATCTAACGAATAGATGCTTAGTTAACACAAGATGTGTCAAACTGGACGATTGGTGATACTCAATACGAGCTGTGTGAAATGTCTTATTACAAGGTAAATGACATTCGCACCCTCGATATAAGATGTTTAAATAAGATTGTCTGACAGTCTTGGCTGAGATGGTTGAATTGCACAGAGGTAAAGACGATGTGAATACGTTGGGTAACCTACGAGAAAAGTTTTAAAATGAGAACGAACCTTCACGAAAGTGTGGTGGATTTCTGTTCAATGCATTGACGATGGCATTTGATGTACTCATTTTGACTAAGACACGGGTTAGTTGGAGTATTCAGTCGAATCTCCGGCAACATGTATTCAGTTGTCTGATTAGAATAATAAGTTCTATTTCCACTCTACCGTTTGCACCGAGAATTTCACAAAGACTATAGAGTTGTGGGGCTGAATGAAAAGAGTAGTGTAATCAACGTCATTTACCATGTTCAATAAAAAGATCTTAAATGTAGTTAAAAATTAGATTTTGTTTGCTTAGAAGAGACTAATTGCTTAAACAACAATTTGATTTGAGAGCATTTACTTTCGAGTGTGGGTTACATCCACTTTCTGTCGGTTCATGAAGCAAAAATATCGGTACAGTAGCTGGGTTATATTCTATTATGGCTGCCATAATTTAACTGTAACTATACATACTAACAAATGATTGTTCACTTTACTCGACTCCAATTGAATGCAATATATCTGCAGTATCTTTCCACAATTTGTCTATGTCGTGGTTATACGATGCATCGAGCAATTGTAAATGGCCAATTGCGTCGGGACACGTTGTATGATGTTGTTCGCCTAGTGATTCCTTAGCATCGACAATTTCTTCGGCTTCATTACAGACTACAAAAGTAGGCATTTTGATAAATCTTCCACTTCTACCGTACACTGTAAAAAAAAAGACAACATGTGTGGTGTACTTGTACAATTGTGTATGTAGATCATTTAAATTTTGCTAGAATACACATCTTAAATCCCTCTTTTTCCACACAAAT